>PVJC01004279.1:0-29284 GCA_004026665.1 Murina feae
TCCAGTATGAAATGCTGCCAGCCCTTTCTGCGAACCCCTTCACGCGCACCTCAGTACCTCTGCACTTTATTTCCACACCTCCTCTGCATCTCAGTCTCTTTCTAATTATAGAATTTCCATTCAGCTAGCCTTCCTGTGGGTCTGGGTGGTTTCCGTTTTTTCTTTTCATTGTGGTTTTGAAATGGTTGTGTCCAGCAGCAATTCTGGTGTTCACCTATGCCACCATCTTGATTTCTTCTGTATATTATTCTTTATTTCAGTCACTGTTTGCTTAATTTTTGACTGGTCCTTTTCCTTTTTTTTTTTTTTTTTTTTTTTTTTTTTTTTTTTTTTTTTTTTTTTTTTTTTTTTTTGGCATTCTCTCTAAGATCCTTGAAGGTCTCACTAAGTTCCTTGGAGGTTTCTAGAAGATTCTTGAGTAACCTTATAACTATGGTTTTGAACTCTATATCCAGTATTTTGCTTTCTTCCATTTCTTTTATTTGTGACATGTTTCTCTATCTCCACATTTTGGCTGCTTTCCTGTGTTTGTTTCTTTGTATTGGGTAGCTGCTAAGTCTCCTTGAGTTGATAGAGTGGCCTTGTGTGTCCTGTAGGGCCCAGTGGCTCAGCTTCTCCAGTCACTTGAGGTGGCACTCTTGGTACAACCCTTTCTGAGCTGTGTGCACAGTCTTGTTGTAGTTAAACCTTGATTGCTGTTGGTATCACTGGGAGGAATTGACTTCAAGGCCAATTGACTGTGAGGACAGCTGTGTCTACAATGGAAGAGCTGCTGTGCAGGAGATACCCTTATGGGACAAGACTTGCTTCAGTGGGTCTTTGGTGTTCACTGAGTCTGCCCCTTGAATGTGTCAATTATGGATGTGAAGAGTTGTAATCTGGTATGGTCTCACACTGACCACTGGGTACACTGGCTTTTGGATCTCCAAGGAGGTGCAAAGTCAGCCACTACCTGGGGCCACCCAGCAGGAGCTACAGTGAGATCTGCAGATTGCTCCTCTTTGTATTGGTTTGGAAATACCCAGATGAGGCCCAACTGTGAAGCAACGCATGCTGCTGCTAATAGCCTTGGGCCTTCTTTTAATAGCTTTCAGGCTCCCTGACCCAGCTGCTGCCTGTCTGACAGGTTTTAGGCTGAGAAAGGACAAGCCATTCATATGCAAAAGCCACTGCACACAGCTTGAGTGGGGTTGTAAATTGGGTGGGGCGGGGTCTCTGGGAATCACCAGGGTGGAGCAAATAGCAATGGCTGCCAGTCAGCCCTGCACTGGAGCGGTCCCAGCACAGGAACAATGACTGCTGCGAGCAGCTCTGTCTGAAAGAAAACCACCCTCAAGTTCCTGCCCCGATGCCAGACATTCGTTTCTCCCTGTATGTGTCTGGGTCCTCCAGAGTCTCGCCCAGAACTGGAGTTCAGAGCAAGCAGGAGCTTGTACCTCCCTCCTGATTAAAAAAGCAGCACACCTGAGTGCTAGCCTGTTCTGCACCTCCACACCTCCTACCAGTCTCAATGCACTTTCTTCACCTCTCTGGTTGTAGTACTTCCACTCAGCCAGCTTTCCCATGGTTCTGAATGTTAGTTGTTCTGTCTTTTAGTTGTAATTTTGATGTGTTTGTGAGAGGCAACAAGTACAGGTGTTTAGCTATGCAGCCATCTTTGTTCTCCCCCTCTTTAACCTTTTTAAAAATAATGCATCTGCTCCTGGTGAATTCTTTCAGCATTTGTATCAAAAAGAATTTATTCTACCTTTCTTTTTGAAAGATATATTCTCTGGGTATAGAATTCTAAGCTTGACAGGTTCCCACCACCTCAAATATTGCTCCACTGTCTTTTTAATTGCATTGTTTCTGACAAGAAATATGGTATTATCCTTATCTTTTTGCTTTTCTGTATATGATGTCTCTTTTGTCTATAACAGCCTTAAGATATTCTCTTTATAGTTGGTGTTGAGCAAAATGATTATGATTTGCTTTGGTGTAATATCCTTCATGTTTCTTGTGCTTGGAAATTCATTGAAATTCTTAGATCTTAGAGTTTTCATAAAGTTTGGAAAGTGTCCTGCCCTTATTTCTTCAAATATTTTTTTCTATTCCTTCCCCTTTCTTCAATCAGGGCTCCATTAGGCATATATTAGGTCCCTTGAAGTTGAACCACAGTTCACTAGTACTCTGTTTATTTTCTTCAGTCATTTTTCTCTATATATTTCATTTTTAATAGATTCCATTGCTATGTCTTCAAGCTGATTAATCTTTTCTTTCCTAGTGTCTAATTTGCTATTGGTACTATCCATTGATTTTTCTTTTCCACTTTGACTTTGTAGTTTAAATCTCTAGCAGTTGGGCCCAGCCAGCATGGCTCAGTGGTTGAGCATCGACCTATGAACTAAGAGGTCACAGTTTGATGCCCAGTTAGGGCACATGCCCAGGTTGTGGGCTCCATTCCCAGTAGGGGCCATGCAGGAGGCAGCTGATCAGCGATTCTCTCTCATCATTGATGTTTCTATCTCTCTTTTCTCTCCTTTCTCTGAAATCAACAAAAATATATATTTTTAAAAATCTCTAGCAGTTTGACTTTGGTTCTTTTTTAATTCTTTTGTGCTTCTACTTAATATGTTAAATATTTCTCTAGCTTCTTAAGCAATGGAATCCAATTATAATAGTTGTTTTTGTGTCCTTATCTATTATTATGTTATTTATGTCACTTTTGGGTCTGTTTTGATTAATTTTTATATTTATTATTATTTTCTTGCTTCTTTGCATATTGGGTAATTTATTGGATTTCAAACAATATGAAATTTCACTTGTATTGAGTGCCAGATAATTTTTATTCCTATAAGTATTCTTGAGCTTAGTTCTGGGATGCAGCATGGTTTAGTCTAGGGCTAGTTTTTTTGTTTGTTTGTTTGATTTATTTTTGTTTTTCACTAATTAAGGCAAAACCCTACTGATTACTCTGTGAATTATTAATTTTTCTTCTCTGGCTGCTGGAAAAGTGTTATTCCTAGCCCTATGTGAAATCCAGGGATTGCTACCTCTAATGCTCAGGTAGTTCACACACACGTGCGCGCACATGCACATGCACACACATGCAGACATAATAGTTAAATAATAGTGGAGGACTCTCTTCAGATATTTAAAATTCTTTCTCTGTGTAGCTTTTTCCCCAGTATTCTTCCATACAAACTCTATCTACCATAGTCTCCCTGGACTCTCAGTTCAGTCTCCTCACTCAGGGAGATCACTGTGTTTTACTTGAGCTCCCGGGAGCTCTCTGTGCTGAGGCCTGGAAACTCTCTTCAGGTAATAAGCTGGGGAAATCATAGGGATCATTTCATTTGGTTCTTGTCTCAATGATCTCTGTCTTCATTGCCCAATGTCCAGTGTCTTAAAAACCGTTGTTTTGTATGTTTTGCCCATATTTTTAGTTGTTTAAGTCAGGAGTTACTCTGCAAGTTTGTGCTGAGACTGAAATGAAACACGTGTATAGAAGCAGCTAGCTTGGCTTCAGAAAAGTTAAAAGTTAGTAAAAACTTAATTTTTTTTCATTTTTTGTTAATTGACTTAGCTTTGGGAGTATAGCTGGCACAAAAAGTGGAGATATGGACTTGAATCCTGGTTTTTCTGGAACGTAGTCCTATACCACTATGTTACAAGCACACTACCATTTCTTTTAAGGATCCCAAAATAGGTGTCACCTGGATCATACACCTCTTTACCATATATATTTTCCACTCCCCCCCAAATTGGTTCAGAGTCACCAAATACATCTAGGAAACATTTTTCAGGTTTGGAATATCAAGCTGATGCACTTAAAATTTGTTGAGGACAGATCTCATGTTAAGTGCTCTTACTACAATAAAAATTTTATGTTATTTTTAAAAAAGTAAATTTTATTAAAATTCTGTGTGGTGGTATGACTGACACTCTTGAAGTTATTCAAACGTACCATACTTTGAAGGTACCTTTTTCATTCTTCCCAGCCCATAGTGCTATATAAGACTCATCCATTTTTTAAATTGAATAAATTTTATATGTAACATTGTGTAAGTTTAAGGTGTACTAGTACAATGTGTTACTTTGATATATTTTTATATTTTATGTGATTGCTGATATAGCAGTATTTATCACATTACATATTTATAGTGTAATTTATTGTCTATATTTTTGAGACTTGAGTGTTTAAACCTATATTTGTAGTTTCTAAAATGTTGATTCACAGACCACTTTCTTGTTATACATATGTACAAATGGGGAAAAAATGCAAAGAGAATCACTGCCATCTCTATAAAAGGAATGGCTCCTTTTCTAATATTCTTTAAAAATATACATTGTACAGTCTTTGAATCTCACCAGAGGTGGCAAGGTAATAAATATACCTGCTTAGTTCTCCTCCTCACTGTTTAGCAAAGTCCACCAACTACTTATTATAAACCCTCTCCTTTTTGGATTTCTCCAGGGCTTTGTCAATGGTTTTCTTATTCTTCCCTTGACACTTGTCCTTTGGTTTATGATTCAGTCCTACACAGAAGTGGGACCTTTCAATGGGGCATCCATCCTCGTTGTCATAGCCAATCATTTCTCTTTTTTTTATTGATTAAGTTATTACATATGTGTCCTTATCCTCACATTACCCCCCATTTCCACCATTCATGCCCTCACCCCCCTGATGTCTGTGTCCATTGGTTAGGCCTATATGCATGCATATAAGTCCTTTGGTTGATCTCTCCCCCTTACCCTCCCCTCCCCTACCTTACCTCTGAGGTTTGACAGTCTGATCGATGTTTCTCTCTCTGGATCTGTTTTTGTTTATCTTACAGGAGACTTGATTGCACAGACAAAACGTGGGTTCATGTGGGTCAATAGGAAGGTCTGCAAGGGATGCTTCCCCCTCTGCTTTGGCCTTGGAGTGTTTCTTCTTCTTAGAGGCCTTTTCTTTCTTCCCAGATGTTTCTGAGGTGATGTCACCATGATTGTGATTATTAAATGCATTCTCCTGATTTGCACTGTTGCACTGTTGCTGAGACCTCTTGTTATTGGGCTTTTCTGCCTGAGTGATTGTCTCATTCTTGGACTTACCATGGCTGGCTTTGCCACTGTGGCCAGTGGTATCATTGACCTCTTGGTGCATCTCAAAGAATTCCATGTGATTTTCCACCTGCCTGGTCCAGTTCTCCACCAGCTCCACCATCTGAGTCATAATCTGGATCTTCTGGTTGCCCATCTTCTGACTCCAGATCAGAGCTTTTTGAATGCAGTATAGCACTCTCCTCTTCTGTTTAAACTTCTCATAATACTCATCTAGTTCCTTCAGGGTTTGCTTCCCCCATTGCTCATGGATGGCTTGTCGTGCTGGTTCCTAGGTCCAGGGTGGGAGTCATGAGCTTCATCCTCATTAGAGCCAGCAGCACAGCTAACAAGTCTCGTTTCAGGCCCCAGGCACCCTATTAATTGTCTATGTTCATTATACTGTGCATTAGATTTCTATGGCTTGTTTACTACTTGATACAAATTTGTACCCTGAAACACCATCACTCTTATTCCTCTTTGTCTATATTTTTGAGACTCACTTGCATGTTTAATTTAAACTTCCCCCTGGTAACCATCATTTTACTCTCTTTTTTTACAGATTTAACTTGTTCAGCTTCTACTAGTGCATATACTAGTAATAACATTACAGTACTTATCTTTCTCTGTTTGACTTATCTCACTTAGCACAATGTGCTCAAGGTCCATCCATGTTGTTACAAATGGGAGTATATCTTCTCTTCTCATGGCTTAAAAATATTCCATTATGTAAAACTACCACATCTTTTTTTTATCCATTCATCCGCTGATGGGCATTTGGGTTGTTTCCATATCTTGACTATTGTGAACAATGCTGTTATAAACATGGGAGTGCATATTTCTCATCAAAATCCTGTTGGGTACGTACCCAGAAGTGGAATTGCTGGATAGTATGATAGATCTATTTTTAATTTTTGGAGAGACCTCCATATTGTATTCCATGGTGGTTGTACAAATTTACATCCATACCAACAATGTATAAGGGCTCTCTTTTCTCCACATCCTTGCTAGCACCGGTTGTCACTTATCTTGTTGATTATAGGAATTCTGACAGGTGTGAGGTGACAACTTATTGTGGTTCTGATTTGCATTTCTCTCATGATTAGGGACTTCAAGCATCTTTTCATGTTTCTGTTGGCCATTTGATGTCCTCTTTGGGAAATTGCCTATTTAGTTCTATTTTCTAATTGGATATCTTCTTGTTATTGAGTTGATTGAGTTCTTTATATATTTTTGATATTAACCCCTTATTAGATGTATGGTTAGCAAAATTTTTCTCCCTTTCCATAAGTTGTCTTTTTTTATTGTTTCTTCTGTGTGATGTATTTCTATTTGTTCATTTTTTTATTTGTTATTTGTGCTTTTGGCATCATAAGACTCATTCTTTCCCTAACCAGTTTGGCTCAGTAGATAGAGCGTCGGCTTGCAGTCTGAAAGGTCCCAAGTTCAATTCTAGTCAAGGGTATGTACCTTGGTTGTGGGCACATCTCCAGTAGGAAGTGCTCAGGAGGCAGCTGATCGATATTTCTCTCTCATTGATGTTCCTAACTCTCTATCCCTCTCCCTTCCTCTTTGCAAAAAATCAATAAAATATATATATTTTTAAAAGACTCATTCTTGATACCATTACCCACAGAGCCTCTCTCTGCCAGAGGTAAGATTGCAGATGGAGGAATGAATATCCTATAAACAAGACTGACTTAACCCATAGAATAGTAAACTGTTATCAGAGATGAGACTATAATCTGAGTCTTTTGATAGTTCACTTTGCTAATAGTGGGGAGAGAATTTGGGGTCATGTAGTCACTTGAGACTGCTACAACTGCATCTGAAGCATTAAACTAGGAAAGGTACCTACAATTCCTCACTCACTGGGCTGCTCTTGTATTCTTCTGTCTTCCTCTTGCGCACTTAGGTTACCGCATTCGCCTGGGCTCTAGCACTGACAAGAAGGACACAGGCCGCCTCCACGTTGATTTTGCACAAGCTCGAGATGACCTGTATGAGTGGGAATGCAAACAGCGTATGCTAGCAAGGGAGGAGCGCCACCGTAGAAGGATGGAAGAAGAACGATTGCGCCCACCATCCCCACCCCCAGTGGTCCACTATTCAGATCATGAATGCAGCATTGTTGCTGAAAAACTAAAAGGTATAGAAAGCATTTAAGCTTTGTGAGTAAAATAACTCTTTCCTCTGGGGAAATTTAATAAAAATATTTGTAGTGTTTGCAGTTATCCTTTGAATTTTCCATTAATAAATTCTAAACATTTCTTGTATTTGAACCTTACAGATAGAGAGGTGTGTGTAGTAATTCAAGAGCCAGAAAATTTGTCTGTCCTACCTGTGTCTTTATTCCTTCACTGTCTCAAGGGATGGCACTTTTCTCTCAGCACAGCAGGTTTCTAGAAAGAAACAAGGTCTTCCCCCTCCACATCAGAGAATTTTAGCCATAATCCATGACTTGAGATATGTAAGCACCCTCCCTTTCATCATTGAAAACAAGTTAGTTTGAGTTTTAAATCAGAATAAATTACAGTGATGGAACTTGATGTGACCCTGGAAAACTCTGGTAAAATCCCCATTTTACAGATAAGAAAACGGAGGCCACAAGAGTAGTCATAGTGTACATTTTCCTTAGATTACTCAAAGACTTAGCTACCATCAACAAAAGAGGACTTGTTTAATCACTTAAAATGCTCAACTTATTTCACACAGTGTCCATGAGACTTCTAGACATTGCTAAAAGATACTGCTTTTCTTTTAGTTTTGATTCCTGTTTCTCTTGCTTGACCCTCTGAAACATTTTGCTTAACATTAATTGCCCTGCCTACTCTCCTGTGTTAGTAGCATAAATTTAGTCTTTTCATTCTTGTGTGGTTGATTTTATCAGGTAAATGCTGGTGTCCCATTGATCTTATTGATGACACCAAACCAGGTTTAAAAGTATGAATTTCCCTGCTTCCTGTGCTCTAGGCTCAGCAAGGTGCTACTAATTCTAATTTCAATAGGTCTCATTTACTAAACTTATTTGCACCAGATAACCTAAGGCAGCAATTTCAACTGGTGTGCCACAAAAGGCATGCTGATGTGCTGCAGGTATACCTATTTACTCAGAGGCACTGACGTCTTTTCACTTAGATTGTCAAGTAAAAAAAAAATGACAACAACCAACATAACAATAGCCATCCAGGGTGAATGAATCAAAATTATACCTTTTTTTGTCAGATTGGCAAAAAAATATAATTTTTGGTACGCTGCGGAATTTTAGTAATTAGTTTTTGTGTGTGATGAGATGAAAAAGGTTGAAAATTGCTGGCCTAAGGGATTCATACATTTAAGAAACCCTTTGTTTGCATTGATTTTGTCTTCATGTAAAAGAAAAGCAGAAAACATAGTATAGAATAGAGACACAGAGATAATGCTACATTTTTCAAACACTGGAAAAGCTAAATTCATTGGTAAAATGCCAGTTCAAGAATGACCTGTTCACATAACACCAAATGGGTCAAATTGATTTTTTAAAATATATTTTATTGATTTTTTACATAGAGGAAGGGAGAGGGATAGAGAGTTAGAAACATCGATAAGAGAGAAACATCAATCAGCTGCCTCCTGCACACCTCCCACTGGGGATGTGCCCGCAACCAAGGTACATGCCCTTGACCAGAATCGAGCCTGGGACCTTTCAGTCCACAGGCTGATGCTCTATCTACTGAGCCAAACCGGTTAGAGCCAATTTGATTTTTTTTAATGAATTTGCTCATGAGATGGACTTCAAGCATAAGGTAAGCATTAACAAAGAATTTATATGCAAGTAGTGAAATGAAAAGCGGCTATAAAGGGCAGGCCGGCCTCTCATTATATGTCTACACTGATAAAAGTCAAGAAGCAAGAGATTCAAATTGCAGTGAAAGATATTTCCACTGTACATAAGGGTTTCTGGCCAAAGAGGGATATGGAGCCCTCGAACAGTCTTTCAATGGGATGCTAATGGACTCTCCCTCTCAGGAGTTTTTTATTTTTAAAATATATTTTATTGATTTTTTACAGAGAGGAAGGGAGAGGGATAGAGAGCTAGAAACATCAATGAGAGAGAAACATCGATCAGCTGCCTCCTGCACACCTCCTGCTGGGGATGTGCCCACAACCAAGGTACATGCCCTTGACCGGAATTGAACCTGGAACCTTTTAGTCTGCAGGCCGAAGCTCTATCCACTGAGCCAAACCAGTCAGGGCATCTCTCTGGAGTTTTTCACAGCACAATGTGTAAGTGGCTATCTGGGGAAACTGTACCAGAAGCTTTAGAAGAGCTCTGCTACTATTTTAACGTAAGAGAATAACTCCTAACTAGCTGCAGAAATATACTTGGAGGTTTCCTCAGGCAAGTGAAACAGGAGATGAAGAAATGTAGCAACAGAATGAATTACATCAAAATAGATTGTGACTTAGATTGAGTGGAAGGCCTGTGGTTGTGGAATGAATGCAAGAGTGATGTTATAAAAGGTCAAAGACGTGTTTATTCCTGAAGAATTACCCATTTAATTCCTTCCTAAGGCTCCTTCCAGTACTATAACTCCAGATCAAGGAAAAAGTAACTATGAAATTCAAATTAGATTCAAATTTACTTTTCCTTATTAAAAAATAGGATTGTAGAATTCTGAAATTCTCTCACTGCTAATTCATACATTTTATATATGCATGAATACACACCATCAGAGAGATTAAGAAATTTGCAATATGTGAAAACTACATCAGTAAAGAAAACTTTTTAAAGGAAAGAATATACTGAACTAACAAGCAAAATAGAGACAGACTCAACTCATAGAGAACAGGCTGACAGCTGTCAGGGGGATTGAAAAAAAAGAAAAAAGAAAACTCATGATTATGGACATCAGTGTGGTGATTGAGGAGGGTGGGTGGAAGTGGAGGGTGGTATAGGGGGATAAATTGTGATGGAAAAAATTTCAAAAAAGAGAATAAACAATTGCCTTTCTGAAAATTCTTCATTGACTACAACCAATCTACTTTATGAGTCGTTGGTTCTTTCAGCCTGTCTGCCTGCCTGCTACCTGTGTGTACATGTATTATGCATGTATGGCTCCTCATCCTCAGCAATACATTTAAGAACCCCTTCCAAAAGACATGGTGATCTCATTGCTGGCATGTTTGGAAAATAGATCAAGATTTGCTTACTTTTGATGATTCTAAAAATCTTTTTTTTTCAAGATGATTCCAAATTCTCAGAAGCCGTGCAGACCTTGCTCACTTGGATTGAGCGAGGAGAGGTGAACCGCCGTAGTGCCAACAACTTTTACTCCATGATTCAGTCGGCCAACAGCCACATCCGTCGCCTGGTGAATGAGAAAGTTGCCCATGAGAAAGACATGGAAGAAGCAAAGGAGAAGTTCAAGCAGGCCCTTTCTGGAATTCTCATTCAGTGTGAGTGGAAATCAGAGTTGTGCTGAAAAGATGAGAGGGCACTTCACTTAGTCACCATTTTTTCTGCACAGAAGCCAGGCCTACAAAGCCATTCTGTGTCAAGGGGCAAGGCTTCCTTCATTGTCATATGCTCTCCTTATATTGCCAAGTGACCAAGCTCCAATTTCACAAGATACCTGTGGGGACCTCCTATGTGTATTTTCTCTGGCATATCTACTTCAGCTCCTTAGAAACAAACACTGACACTTAAACCACAATCCTGTGCTTCTACTTTGGCTTATTCTCAGATTATAAGAGCCTCAGACCTCGGTGAACATTCAGGATTTCCTTGCTGAAGTTAAAATTCAGCATTTGTACGATTTGCATCATTCTTATCATATAATATGATTTTTAGGTAACTACTTTTAATAATAAATGTAACCATGTTTGGCAAGGTGGTTGAATGAAAGTCAAATTTGCTATTTCAATCTTTAATTTTTAGTTTCCCTTCTAGATTTTTTTTACTGGATGTCATAGATACTGGGACAGGATACGAAGCCACTGAAACTGCCATTTTTCAAAAAGAAGCGCTACTCTAAACCTACTCAAAGTCTCTTAAATGAAACTGATCAGATAAATTCTCAAGTAATGTTTTACTTCACTACACTGCACTCCTATCTTTTGAATAAGGAGTTATATTCACCTTAAGAATAAGAGTGCAGATTTATGATTTTGCCTTTAAGCAGTTATGGCCCACTCTTCTGATACTTGACTTCCCATACTTGACTCATGTGTAATTGGAATTAAGAGTTGTATCACTTTCCATTTTTATTTTGAAAATACATATGTGCATAGAATCCAGAAGGAGAAAGCACATTTTTGTATGACTAAGGATACAGAAAAAGAGAAGAGCAAGTATCATGGCAATATAAATTCTTAAATTGTTAGTACACCGAGTGTAAACTGTGCTATAAAGAAAGAAATAGAACCTCTGGATTTTCTTACCATGAACACCCAGCCAGGCAGAGGCTCTTGTCCTGTCTTTTCCCAAAAATGTCATATCTATGTTTCCCTTCTCTTAAACTGGTTAGGATAAAGCCCCAGAATATTTGTATGTTTCCCCTTTTAACATTTTAAGAGACCCTGAAAAAATACTATCTAAGCCTGTATGTACATGGTATTCTTTCAGAAAACCTATATTTTCTCTAGGCTTAAAATGCATTCCATCCATCTTAGGTGTTGATACGATGCTCCTGGTTCAACATACCTCAGAATAGTAAAAGGATGGATTATGTTGAAGTGAAGTATCCAGGTTCATTTTAAAGGGCTGTTTTATGAAAGAAGCAGGTGGTCAAAAGGAGCTGTTACAGTTTACTGCTTGCCACCATGCTGTGCAGAGTCAGTAGCACTAAATCACATTCACCTAGGACTTTTGCCTCTCCTGTCCGAATAGATACAGACTGCATGTATTTAAAACTTAGTCCCCATTTTACCTCAAGCCCTCTGGAATTCTCTTTTCTCATTCTGAATATTGATATCTCTGTCTTTGAGTCCCCTTTAAAATCACGGTACACCAACACACATACCATAGCTTAGTAGGGTCATACAAGAAGATACAACACACCTGATGCTTCTCTTATTTCTTTTGTCCCCTCTTTTGCCATCTTGGATGATACTCTGTCCTAATTCAACTGCTGATCTGACGCTGCAGTTGAGCAGATAGTTGCTGTGTACCATTCTGCTTCCAAACAGAAGGCATGGGACCACTTCACAAAAGCCCAGCGTAAAAACATCAGCGTCTGGTGCAAACAAGCTGAGGTTAGTAACTCTTTACTCTAATAGCCCCAGAGGGGGACAGTTTCTTCCTTTAATAAGTTATTGATTTGGAGTTTAGCCAGAATTAAATAGTGCCAAGCTCCCATGGTCACAACAAGGCACTAATGAAACATTAAGACATGTTATATCACCTGCCACTGTGGCCAGACCACCTGCTGCCAAAAGGGTAGTAAATGTGCACATTCTGCTAGATGGATCCTTAGTAGTGAAAATATGGCTATGATAATTATAAGTTTACTTCTCTGTCCTAGCTGGTCTTGGATACAACAATAATTACTGACCTGTGAATTCAGTGTTAGTATTATTAGGGCTGTCTTACATTTATTAGAGCATCTTGACACTTGGGCTGAAAGCTCCCTGGGGTTACATTGAAGCACTAAAATTTCTGAGCTTCTTTTATGAAACCTGCTCAGCCATCTCTTATAGGTCTCAGCTTTAAAGATAACAGAGGACTCTGATTTCAGATTAAGGTTGACACACACCTGTCTGCTTGTGCTGAAGTGACATTTTTTAGTGTAACATTAGAGTATGTCTGTTGTGATTGTGTTGTTATTCGGAATCCATGATTAAAAACAAAGATGGGAGGTTTGTTTTCACTGATAAGTCTTTGGAATGATGTTACATATATGTCAAGTTTTTCTGCTCCTGTGGGCAGCTTCATTAACCAGCACTGACATGTTCAATCTGTATGTGCAGCAACTTTTTCAACTTTGTTTCTGAGTCCTTCCTGCCAGTCTGGTAATAGTCCCATTATATATTGATATGATTTAGGGCAGATTATCATATTCCTTCACATTTAAATAGCATTTGTAAGACATTTGCATTTTTTTAATTTTGTTTTATTGCTTAAAGTATTACAAAGAGTGTTAAATAAGTCTCCATTTTTCCCCTTGATCTTCCCCCCTCCTCCTCTACCCTCCAGTGTCTTGAGTCCATTGATTATGCTTATATGCATGCATACAAGTCCTTCAGTTCATCTCTTAACTGCCCCCCAACCCTCCTGAGCCTTCCAGCTGTAGTTTGATAGTCTGTTCAATGCTGTTCTGCCTCTGTATCTGTTTATATTCATCAATATATAGTGGTCTTTATTATCCATAAATAAGTGAGATCATGTGGTATTTTTCTTTCATTGACTGGCTTATTTCACTTAGCATAATGCTCTCCAGTTCCATCCATGCTGCTGCAAATGGTAAGAATTTCTTCTTTTTTGTGGCACCATAGTATTCCATTGTGTAGATGTACCACAGTTTTCTAATCCATTCATCTGCTGATGGGCACTTAGGCTGTTTCCAAATCTTAGCTATGGTAAATTGTGCTGCTATGAACATAGGGATACATATATCCTCTCTGATTGGTGTTTCTGATTTCTTGGGATATATTCCCAGAAGTGGGATCACAGGGTCAAATGGGAGTTCCATTTTTAATTTTTTGAGGAAAATCCATACTGTCCTTCATAGTGGCTGCACCAGTCTGCATTCCCACTAGCAGTGCACAAGGGTTCCTTTTTCTCCACATCCTCTCCACTTGTCATTTGTTGATTTGTTGATGATAGCCATTCTGACAGGTGTGAAATGATACCTCATTTTTGTTTTGATTTGCATCTCTCAGATGATTAGTGACTTTGAGCATGTTTTCATATGTCTTTTGGCTTTCTGGATGTCCTCTTTTGAAAAGTGTCTATTTAGGTCCTTTGCCCATTTTTTTATTGGATTGTTTATCTTCCTTTTGATAAGTTGTATGAGTTCCCTATAAATGTTGAAGATTAAACCCTAATAGGTGATAACATTGACAAATATGTTCTCCCATGCAGTGGGCTTTCTTGTTGTTTTGTTGATGGTTTCTTTTGCTGTGAAGAAGCTTTTTATTTTGATGTAGTCCCATTTGTTTATTTTCTCTTTAGTTTCCAATGCCCTAGGAGCTGTATTGGTTAAAAAATTGCTTTGGCATATGTCTGAGATTTTGTTGCCTTTAAATTCCTTTAGTATCACCCTAACCGGTTTGGCTCAGTGGATAGAGTGTTGGCCTTCGGACTCAAGGGTCCCAGGTTCGATTCCGGTCAAGGACATGTACCTTGGTTGCAGGCACATCCCCAGTGGAGGGTGTGCAGGAGGCAGCTGATGGATGTTTCTCTCTCATCGATGTTTCTTTCTATCCCTCTCCCTTCCTATCTGTAAAAAAATCAATAAAATATATTTTTAAAAAAATTAAAATAAATAAATAAATAAATTCCTTTAGTATTTTTATGTTTTCCAGTCTTACATTTAAGTCCTTTATCCATTTTTAGTTTATTTTTATGTATGGTATAAATTGGTGCTCTAGTTTCATTTTTTGCATATATCCATCCAATTTTCCCAGCACCATTTATTAAAGACACTATCTTGACTCCATTGCATGTTCTTGCCTCCTTTGTCAAATATTAATTGAGCATATTGGTTTGGGTCAATTTCTGGGTTCTCTCTATTCTGTTTCATTGATCTATATGTATGTTCTTGTGCCAGTACAAGGCAGTTTTGAGAACAGTGGCTTTGTAATATTGCTTGATATCTGGTATGGAGATCCCTCCTACTTTGTTCTTTCTCAGGATCACTGCAGCTATTTGGGGTCTTTTTTATTCCAGATGAATTTTTGGAGAGCTCATTCTAGGTCTGTGAAATAGGCCATTGGTATTTTAATGGGAGTGCATTGAATTTATAGATTGCTTTGGGTAGTGTGGACATTTTAATAATGTTGATTCTACCAGTCCATGAACATGGTATGTTCTTCCATCTGTTTATGTCTTCCTCTATCTCTTTTTTCAACATCCTGTAGTTTTCTGAGTAGAGGTATTTTACCTCTTTAGTTAAGTTTATTCCTAGGTATCTTAATTTTTTTGGTGTGATGGTGAATGGGATTGCTTTTTTAGTCTCTCTTTCTATAAGTTCACTATTGGTGTATAGAAATGCCATCGATTTCTTAGCAGTAATTTTGTATCCTGCTACATTGCCGAATTCATTTATTAAGTCTAATAGTTTTTTAATGGAGTCTTTAGGGTTTTTTACATACAATATCATGTCATCTTCAAATAAGGAGAGTTTTATTTCTTATTTTCCAATTTGGATGTGTTTTATTTCTTCTTCTTGTCTAATCACGATGGCTAATAATTCCAGTACTATGTCAAACAGGAGTGGTGAGAGTAGTCATCCTGTCTTGTTCCTGTTCTAAGGGGAAATGGTTTTAATTTTTGCCCATTGAGTATGATGTTTGCTGTGGGTTTGTCATATATGGCTTTTATTATGTTGAGGAGTGATCCTTCTATTCCCACCTTGCTGAGAGTTTTTATCAAGAAAGGGTGTTGGATTTTGTCAAATGCTTTTTCTGCATCAATTGATATGACTATGTGGTTTTTATCTCTCAATTTGTTTATGTGATGTATCACGTTTGTTTATTTGCGGATATTGTACCATCCTTGCATTGCTGGGATAAATCCTACTTGGTTGTGGTGTATGATCTATCTGATGTAATGCTGGATCTGATTTTCTAGGATTTTGTTGAGGATTTTGGCATCTATGTTCATGAGGGGTATTGGCCTGTAATCCTCTTTCACTGTGTTGTCTTTATCTGATTTTGGTATTAGGATAATGCTGGCTTCATAGAATGAGCTTGGAAGTGTTCCTTCCTCTCGAATTTTTTGGAGTATTTTCGGGAGGACAGGTCTTAGTTCTTCCTTCAATGTTTGGTAAAACTCCTCTGTGAAGCCGTCTTGCCCTGGGCTTTTATTTGCTGGAAGCTTTTGGATTACTGCTTTAATTTCTTCCATAGTTATTGGTCTGTTAAGATTTTTAGATCCGTCCTGATTGAGGTTTGGAAGGTTGTATTTTTCTAGGAATATATCCATTTCCTCAAGGTTGTCTAGTTTGTTGGAGTAGAGTTGTTCATAGTATTTTTTAACAATCCTTTGTATTTCTGTGGGGTCTTTTGTTATTTCACCTCTATCATTTCTTATTTTGTTTATTTGGGTCCTCTCTCTTTGCTTCTTGGTGAGCCTGACTACAGGTTCATCAATCTTGTTTATCCTTTCAAAGAACTAGCTCTTGGTTTCATTGATCTTTTGTATTGTTTTTTTGGTCTATGTCATTGATTTCTGCTCTAATCTTTATTATTTCCTTCCTTCTGCTCACTCTGGGCTTTTCTTGTTGCTCTCTTTCTAATTCTCTGAGTTGTAAAGTTAGATGATTTACTATCATTTTATCTTGTTTTTTGAGGTAGGCCTGCAGAGCTATAAATTTCCCTCTCAGGATTGCTTTCATTGTGTCCCATAGGTTTTGGATTTTTGTGTTTTCATTGTCATTAGTTTCCAGGATGTTTTTAATTTCTTCTTTGATCTCATTGGTAACCCAATCAATATATAATAACATGCTATTCAGCTTCCAAGGGTTTGAATGTTTTTGATCGTTTTTATTGTAGTTTATTTCTAATATTAGTCATTGTGATCTGAGAAGATGCTTGATATGATTTCAGTCTTCTTGAATTTGGGGAGACTTTGTTTGTGACCCAATATCTGGTCTATTTTTTAAAATATCCCATGTGCACTTGAGAAGAACGTGTATTCCGTGGCTTTGGGGTCAAATGTTCTAAAGATGCCAATTAAGTCCATCTGATTTAGTGAATCATTTAGCATTGCAATTTCTATGCTGATTTTTTGTCTGGAGGATTTATCCGATGATGTCAGTGGTGTATTAAAGTAACCTACTATGATTGTATTTTTGTTGATCTCTCCCTTGATATCTTCCAGGAGTTTTTTCTGTATTTGGGTCCTCTTGCATTGGGTGCATATATGTTTATCCGGGTTATATCCTCTTGTTGTATCAATCCCTTGATAATTATGAAGTGGCCTTCCTTATCTCTTGTTATGTCCTGCAGTTTGAGGTCTATTTTGTCCAATATAAGTATTGTTACCCCAGCTTTTTTTTCATTTCCATTTGCCTGAAAGATATTTTTCCATCCCTTCACTTTCAGTCTGTGTGAGTCCCTTATTCTGAGGTGAGTCTCTTGTATACAACAAATATATGGGTCATTTTTTTTTTTATCCATTCAGCCACTCAGTGTCTTTTGTTAGGAACATTTAGTCCATTTACGTTTACAGTTATTATTGAAAGGTACTTGTTTGTAGCCATTTTATTTTTTGTGCCTGTGTTCTTTCTTACCTTTTTATTTCTTCTTTTTACACTAGTCCCTTTAGCATTTCTTGCATTGCTGGCTTTGTGGTGATAAACTCCCTTAGCCTTTTTTTTGTCTGTGAACCTTCTTATTTCCCCTTCAATTTTAAATGCTATACTTGCTGGATAGAGTAATCTTGGATTCAGTCCCTTGCTTTTCATCACTTTGTAAAGTTCTGTTCATTCTCTTCTGGCCTGATGTGTTTCTGATGAGAAATCATTTGAAAATCTAATGGGAGCTCCCTTGTATATAACTTTCTGTCTCTGTCTTGTAGCCTTTAAGATTCTCTCTTCACCCTGAACATTTGCCATGGTAATTATGATGTGTCTTGGTGTGGGTCTTTTCAGTTCATCTTGTTTGGGACTCTCTGTGCTTGTGTGACTTTTTTCTTCCCCAACTCAGCGAAGTTTTCTGAGATTATTGCTTCAAATACGTTTTCTATTCCTTGTTCCTCTTCCTGTTGTTCTGGCACCCCTATTATTTGTATGTTGCTTCGTTTCATTATTGTCCTATATCTCCCTTAGGCTCTCCTCCTGTCTTTTAATTTTTTTGTCTAATTGCAGTTCAGTTTGGGTGTGTTTTGCTTTCCTGTCTTCTAATTTGCTAATAGGGTCCTCCGCTTCTCCTAGTCTACTGTTGAAACTTTCCATGGTGTTCTTTATGGCAGCTATATCACCCTTCATTTCTTCTTGATTCTTACATAAGTTATTCATTTTTTTTCATCTATTTCCTCTTGATTCTTACTTGTTGTTGATTTTTCCTCCATCCAGTTTATGCACTGTAAGACCCTTATTCTAAATTCTTTTTCTGACATATTGCATGCATCTGTTTCACGTAGCTGTTTTCTGGCGATTCCTCCTTTCTTTTCTTTGTCTACCCATTTTTGGTCTCACCGACTGATCTAGATGTCGAGTCGTGCAGTGGCTGCTCCTTGGTTGGTGGTGGTTTCTCGGGCTGCAGTTGCTCCTCAAGGTGGCTGCTCCTCAGATGACAGTGGCTCCTTTGGTGGGTGCTGTTAGCAGGAGTGGTGTCTCTGGCTGGTAAGGGAAGCTGCTCACATAGCTGCTATTTCTTGGACAGAGGTGGGCTGATCACGTGGCTGCTGCTCCTTGGATCTAGGCTGGCTGCACACTGCTGCTTTTCCTTAGATGGAGCTGGTTGCTCGTGAGGCTATAGCTGTTTGGACAGGGGCATGTTGCTTACAGGGTGACTGCTCCTCATACTGGTGCGGGCTGCTCGCTCAGTTGTTGGTTCTCAAATGGGGGAAGGGCTGCTTGCGTGGTTGCTGCACCTTAAGTGGGAGTGAGCTGCTTGTGTGGCTGCTGCTCCTTGGATAGAGGCAGGATGCTCACCCAGCTGCTGTTCGTTGGACAGTTGCAGACTACTTTTGGCTTGTGTTCCTTGGATTAGTGTGGGCTGCTCCTCAGACAGGGGAAAGGCTGTTCACGTGGATGCTGCTCCAGGACTGGGGAATGGGCCGCTCACACAGATGCTGATCCAGACAGGGGGCTGCCACGTGAGGCTTCTGCTCTTAGGCCTGGGGCAGGCTGGTCACAGATCTGCTGTTCCTTGGACAGGGGTGGGCTGCTCATGTGTCTGCTGCTTGTGTGGTTGCAGTGCCTTTGGCTGAGGCGTTGGGCCAGTCAGGGGAGAGCACACTTCAGAACTCACAGGAGCCTGTGCCCAGGGTGGCTGGAGACTAGTTGACTTAGGGACCACAGCTGAAATAGCAGGTCCCTGGCTGGGGTGTCTGAAGAGTACCAAGTGTTATCTGAGGCACCCTGGGTGGTGATGAGGTCAGGCTCCCAGTTACAGCAGCTCTCCCTTTAAAAACGCTAGGCATGTGAGGACAACCTGGCCTCCTGGAACTGTTTACAATGGTAGCAGAGGCTGCCTAGTTAAGGAGGCCCATTTAGCCAGACCACTACGGGATCTATCTTTGCCTCACTCACATACACACATGCACATTCCACATGACAACACACTCCTCTTTTAGTTCCTCACTGCCACCTTCTTCCTGCCTCTGTAGTTGGGTCTGGGGTATTATTGACCTGTTCATGGATGGAGTTTCCTCTACAGGTGTCTGGTTGTGACATTCACTCTCTAGCACCTGGCTAGACAGGATAAAATTCACCTCAACAAGACACCACACAAAGGGACCAACGCATGAATATACTCATGACAATAATAACCCCACTATAAGTGACCACCTGAGAAAAGAGGATTAGGGGCGAGAAAAGAGAGCAAAAAAGACGAGAAAAGAAAAAGGAATAAAAAGGAGAATATATCTATGAACACACCACAGAACCAATATATAAACAAACAAAACAAAACAAAAATACAAACCCCCAGCAGAGAGGATGGGAGCAGAATCTGTAGATGCTGAGCTTCTATATAGAAGATAAAGTTAAGAATTGGAGGAATATGGGGAGGATCTCAGTTCAGTATAGAGGAAGTAGAAAGGGGATGGGTGGATAAGAGGAAAGAGAATGAAAGAAAATAAAAAAAAATAAATTTAGAAAAAATTTGATTACAAAAATGATATAAAAATACCAAAAAAAATAATAATAAAATAGAGTGATGGAAAAATAAAGTGAAGAGAAATAGAAAATAAAGCAAGAAACACAAATAGGAAAACAAAGAAAAAAAGAAAGATAAAGTAATAATAAAATAAAATAAAAATGAAGTAAAATGTCCCTTTGGCTGGCTTAAGATCCCAGTCTTCTGTACTGTTGTGTTTTTCAGGATCCGATTGCTGGGACCAAAAGTCTCTCTTTAGGCCAGTCTCTTTGGACTCTCAGGGATTGTTTAGGTTGGTTTTTTTTAATCCTTTTTACAGTTCAGGGTGGAAGCTGGGTGTGGCTGTATTAGTTGCCTGGATACTGGAAGGAAGGGTTGTCTCTTCAGGGCACAATGGCTGCCCAGGTCCCAGGCTCGGCATGAGTCAGCACCAAATTCACTGCCACCTCTCCTGGAGCCCCTCTCTCTCCAGATTCCACCACTCGACACCTCCTCCCACACTCCAGACATGGGTAAGTGTCTGTGTCAGAAAGGCCCTATGCACAGGGCTCAATGAAGGAAGGCACAGGCCACAGAGGTGGGAGAGGCTGCTGCTGCATGCAGGCCTCTCCTGCCAGCACACTTCAGTCTTTACTGACTGTGGACCCAGATGTAGAATCCACTTTAAGGGGTGCACACTTCTCTCCTGCCCACACACCCCAGCCCTTTTCTGATTGTGAACCCGGATCTAGAATCCCCTGCTGACCAGCAGTTCCATAGACCCTTTTTCCACCGCGCCCGTCTCAGTAGATGCGGCTGGGTGCACGTGCCGGTGCCAGTGCAGTGTGGAGACTTTCTGATCCTCAGGGCTAAGGTCTGGCAGAATTTCTTTCCCAAAGCCTTGAGTTTACCTCTCTCAGGAGACTTCTGCCTTACCCGGCTGCATGCTGTCTCCCAGCTCGATCTCCACTGCCAATTCGGGCTGGATGCTACTCGTTTCAGCCGTTCACCCTATATGTTCCCGGACAAGGCACGATACATCTGCCTATACCGCCGCCATTTTTCTCACTCCCATTTGCATTTTTTAAAGCATTTTCACATTGGTTATCTCACCTACCTCCCAAAAGATGTGGTATAGCTGGAAAGAACACTGAACTTGGGTGCAAACATGAATCCAAATCTCAACTCTGACATGTTATAGCTGTATCACTTTGAGCAAGTCAGCCTTTCTCAGTCACTATTTCTTCACCTGTAAATTGGAGTTAATAGTGAAACCAGTCTTATAGGATTAAATAGAGTAAGATGTGTAGACGACTTAGAAAATGAAAATGCTATATAAATGATAAATAGTATTATTTTAATTTATCATTAACTCCACAGGACTAATAGGTATAGCATTAATGTTTTACATGTGAGAAAACTGACACAGACTGTTAAGTGATGCACACAAGATTATACAGCTAGGATGTGGTAATTCAGGACTAGGAATTCTTACTCTGATAGAAACTGCCTTGCAGTCTTGAGCAAGTCACTTAATCTTTGTGGACCTCAGCTTTATAACCTATAAAATGAAGATAATAATCTATTCATTCTGTCTTCGTGAGAATAGATGACATAGTTTGTGTGATAGTATGATAACTGTGAAGAGCATTTAGAAGAAAATAAGCAAAACTCTGTTCATATACTATCACTGAGTCGTCAATTCTTGCTCAGCAAAGGGATCTGGGAGTCACTAGGGAGAAATTCCTAATGGATGAGTAGAGTCATAAAAAGCCAATAATGTTTTAAATTGTTTTTAAAAAGGAATTAGGAATTTCAAAAAAGGAGCTATTGTCTTACTGTAGCACAAAATGATTTTAGAATCCTAGGGTGTAACTCATGTTGTTGAGCTTCATAAACAAAATTCAGCATTTCAATTCAAATATTTACTGAGCAATTCTCTGTCTCAAGCATTATGACAGGCAACCTAAGATGAGATGGTATTTGCTTTCAGGGAGTAGAAGGGTAGCAAAAGGGATCAAGGGAAGGAGTGGAGTTTAGTACCCTAAAATAAAAATATCCAAACTTTTTAAGTGTAGTTTGAATAGTTCAGAAGAATAAAGATTGAAAGGAAACCCTGACCCATTTGGCTCGGGGGATAGAGTGTCAGCTTGTGGACTGAAGGGTCCCAGGTTCGATTCTGGTCAAAGACATGTACCTTGGTTGTGGGCACATCCCCAGTGGGGAGTGTGCAGGAGGTAGCTGATCGATGTTTCTCTCTCATCAATATTTCTAACTCTCTATTCCTCTCCCTTCCTCTCTGTAAAAAAATCAATAAAATATATTTTTAAAAAAAGATTGAAAGGAAAATGCTCAATGCCTTACAATTGTAGAAAAATAGTATTAAGTCTCTACCTTTTAGGGGGGTGAAAGAAGCTGTCTGAACTGCCCCACCCATTACCAGAAGCCCTGCCAGTACAATACAGAGAGTGCCAGCTTATAATGGTTCAACTTAAGATTTTTTTACTTTACGATAATATGTGATATGATATTCTCTTATGATGCTGGCCAGCAGTAGCCAACCACAGCTCCCAGTAAGCCACATGATCACAGGGATAAACAACCAATACTCTACAGTGTATTGTGTTGCCAGAGGGTTTTTCTTTTGGGTATTGTGTTTGAAGGACATTTAAGGTGGGCTGGGCTAAGCCATGATGTTTTTAGTAGGTTAGGTGTATTAAATGCATTTTTTACATACAAAAATTTCAACTTAAGATGAGTTTATCAGGTTCTAACCCATCATAAGTGAAGGAGCATCTGTATTGCTTTATTGGAAGAAGGTAGCTTCTGGCTGAAGCACCAACTTACCTAGGACACAATTCTTTTGTAAACAACTTTGCAATAAAATATTCTCCATTAATATTATTCATCAAGGCTCTCTTCACACTTACCTATCTGGTAGATATATATTTCATTTTAATTACCTTTTCAGTAAAGACAGCTATACCAGTGAGCTGAACATTTCTCTGGGTCTGTGTACAACTTAGAGCTATATGCTCTATTAACTAATATTGTAGCAGAGCTTCCTTGGCACACTGATGAGGGCAAACTATATGGCTAGCAGGACTTACCAAGAGTTGCATGTTTCACAATGTGCCTTGTCAAATTTATAGAAGCCCAGAAAAATGCTCCTGCCTATTGGATTGGACTAAATTAAGGGTCTACCTAGAATACCTCAATCTTGATAAGTAAAACAACTGAAAGTGGAACATAGTCCATCATTTTCCTGTGGTATTGTATTCCCTAAACCTAAAAGATCTCTTATATATTATATTGGTCCCTCTTTTTTAAGATTTTTAATTGATTTTTAGAGAGAGAGGAAGAAGAGAGAATCATCGATGTGAGAGTAAAACATCATTAGGCTGCCTCCCATACATACCCTACCAGGGATCCAGCCCAAAATCTGGACATGTGCTCTGACCAGGAATCGAACTGGCAACTTTTTACTGCATAGGACATCACCCAACCAACTGAGCCACACTGGCCAGGGCTTTGGTGCCTTTTTAAGTCATAGCTTCTTTAACCTCTACATACTTTCACTTGATAGCAGGCAACTCTGAGGACTAAAGGAGGTATCCTATAGAAAGTGAAAAAAAGTGTTCTCTTAAATTGAGGCTGCTGGAGGGTAGGTACAGTAGTTAGCATAATAAATGTGAGAAGTTCCTCAGAGGGCTGATGGACATCTTCAGCAGAGCTGAAGATCTGCATATTAGTACCTGCTGCCAAACAGCTGAGGGCAATTCCCCTAACCTGATAATCCTTTATTGTTTACCAAACCTTACCTTTGATCTGCTTTTCTAAAGGGCAGAATGTGTTAATAAAAAGCCTTGGATCTGGAAATTCAGGGAGCTTAGTCACTAGAGCTAAGTTTCTGTCCGGCTCCCCCAGTGTCTTCCAAATTTATATTTCTTGTCTAGTCTCTATTCATTTATGTGCAGCCCTTCTCCAGATTCCTGAACGCTTGCTGCGAAAAGACTGTGGCAGAAGCTGCCACATAGCACCCCATTGAGAATCAGAACATCTTCAGTGACTTCAACTAGACTTGCTTTTTTTTTTTAACCTAGACATTGAAGCTACAACTCCTAAATCAGGGGTTTCTTCAAGTTGGAAGTTTCTGATATTGAGCATTTTTAAACCAGTTGCCTCTGGGAGTAGGCCAGCTGGTGACCTCCTGGTGTCATAAAGTACCTATTCGTTATCTAATTGTCATCCTCCTATTAGCGGCCAGCACTGACATACTCTGGTTAAAGATAGGTTATGGAATAAAAATAGTTAGTCTCTGAAGACAGAGTATTTAGGCACTCACTTTGTTAGCATATGTCAGGCAGACTAGTTTGCTAGTGAGTCTTTTTCATTGATTTATTTTCCTGATTTACATGTGTGTGAGGCTCCTGCTGATACAACTGGAAAGGCTAATAAAAGACATCTAAAGTTCTTCCCCTTTCTAAAAGTTAGTGTCTGTAATGACTTTACTGACAGTTCTGTGTTGTGGGAACTCTTTTTCTACAAGAACATTTAAAACCTGCATGTTTCTCTTCCTGAAAAGCTGGCCTAGATTAGACGTTAAACCTTGGATAACATATCAAAACTAGAGCAATGGCAGTAAGCACTAACAGATACCTCTTGCATGCTCCCTAATATGTGATTTATACCACTGAGCCAGAGGAAAAGGGACTTGGTGATTACTAGCATTCTTGTAAAATGAAATTCTGTGATTGCTAACATAACTTCCTCACTAGATTTCCGGGCTTACCATTTCAAACTCTGAAGACCTGTTTACAGATAGATGTTCAAGTCATCTGCATACCCTTGTTTTAGAGCCCATTTGCATTAACACTAGCTATTGGCTTTCAGCCATCAAAACACATAAAACAAACTTTGGATCAATCTAATTTATATTTCTATTATGTATCAATCATACAATAGGCATTGATTAAGAATCTGTTTCTGCTTTGCTTCATTGAATTGAATGATATCGCAGAATCAAATTTCTATGTAAGTGTAGAAGTTACCTACCTATCCCCTGCTCTTTTCCATTCCTTCATTTCACCCTTTCCGCACCACATATCCTAATAATGTTGAAAATCTGGGTAAGTAAAGTTTTGTCACACAATTAGCAAGGAATTTTGCTTTTCTAATAATCATGTTTCAATAAAAACATGAGTATATAAAAGATGAATTTAAGTACACATAAAATTTTAAACTGTTTAGTAGTTTTAGATAATTAACATGCACTGATTTATTATTTTCATGTAATTTCCTCTGTCTATGGTTTCAGTTTTATTCTGTGTTGAAAGTGCTTTGTCCTCCATTGTGGAGAAGTGTGTGTATTTCTGAGCTTCAGAAAAGTTACCATTTTTAGAATAGACCCAAAGCCATTATAATGCATTTTCAGAAATCACCAACAGTTCACTGTTTAGATGAAAAATATTGCAGGTCTACTATGGGCAAGAGAGTGGTATAGATACTTTATGAAAGTTATCTTAGCTTTTTTATGTAGTCTGTCAGTGACATGACCCACTCAATTTCAGGTAGAGATTTACAAATGAAAATGTCTGGAAAATGTTTTTGCATGCCATTGCCACTCTTTTGGTTTTGCACTGAATCCAAATGTCAGGGTGGGAGAGGAGACAAATTTGGGGAGCACAGCTATTTCTCATGCTCCCTGAACTTCAGTGGCTCAGAATACTCCTCCTGCCTGCATCAATGTCCATGTTGGTGGAGTGCCTTCCTTCAGTAAATGCTACCTTTTACCCTTTCACTCTGAAGGTATTTGTTAGGGTTTGCTTCCCAAAGCAGAGCTTTCTTGATCCATCTTAGGTATCTTAGCTATCAAGGGGTTTTACGTTAAAGTTATCAAAGAATTAAAATCTCACTTGCTTTACTTAGGGGGGTACTGTCATTTACTAAATGCTCTCCATAAGTTTCCTGTAGTATTGTACCTTTTAACTTCTGATGTTCTCTGCTTTCTATTATATTCATGTGACTTAGTATCAGATATATATAGAAGAGTCATGATACAGGCCTTAGTTTCTTTGTAGCTAAGAAAGATTGTCTAGCCCTACCTGGTTTGGTTCCATGGATAGAGCATCAGTCTGTGGACTGAAGGGTCCCGGGTTCAATTCCAGGCAAGGGCACATGCCTGAGTTGCAGGCTCAATCCCTAGTGTGGGACATGCAGGAGGCAGCCTATCAGTGATTCTCTCTCATCATTGATGTTTCAATTTCTCTCTCCCTCTCCCTTCCTGTCTAAAATTAAATTTAAAAATATGTAAAAAGGAAAGATTGTCTAGTGGTTAGAGGGCTCTAACCACTTTGCATGCTAGACTAAATAATTCAAAGCAAATATTTTCTTAGTTTTTCCTATCCTTATTTCATTATCAATGAAAAGAACCAATAACTCTTGTTCATGAAATAATTTGAGGCATTGAGGTAAAAGTTTTTAATAGGTATGTTATATTTCTAGGGATTTTTTAAGAGATGTGAGGTACCTCTAGATCAGCTGTATCACTTAGTCATTAAACTTTTTATACTTCTAAGAAGGTATTATGCTTTCTTGACCAGCTGGAAACAGAAAGATGTCATGTGGATTCTGAGCAGCTACAGGGCATGTCTTAGCTCTCAGTAACATCATCTTGCCCTGGGGCATTTCTCTAGAATGAACATAATTTATTCTTTTGAAAAACACAATAACATTCCTAGAGTTAGACATCGTGTTTGTGAATTGAGAGTTGGTCTTTGTTTATACCCTCTGACAGTTTACATTTTTGTTGAACAACTAGGGGAGCCATGACTTTTCCAGGCCATAGTAAGTTTTACAATACTTGAATTTGTCAGTGTCAACCCTCATTAGAATCACCTTTCCAGGAACAGCTCTTTGATGATAACTGAAACCCAGACCCATGAGATAGAATAAATTCTTAGAAATTAGCAATTTATTTATTTTTCTCTGCAGAATGAGTATAAATCAGACATAACAAATCTCTCTTTAATCACAGGCCTTTAAGGTTCATTTTTCTCAAGCAACTCATTATTTTCTTCTATTTTATGTAATGCCCCTGAAGCACATGAAGGATGCTATGTTAGTATTTCTATTTTCTATTACTTTTATTTTTCTACTAGAGTCCCGGTACACAAATTCGTGCACTGGTGGGGTCTCTCAGCCTGGCCGGTGATTGAAGTCTATCTGGGGGCCCGCCAGCTAGGGGGAGGGACCCTGGGAGGTTGGCTTGCCGGCCCCCCCCATCAGGGCCATTGGGGAGGCCAGCAGGCCAATCTCCTGTGGTCCCTACCCCTTGCCAGCCAATCCTCCACCCCTCTCATTGGGGCCAGTGGCAGGGGAAACTAGCCAGGAAGAAGGGCCATGGGAGGTTGGCTGTGGGAGCACACTGACCACCAGGGGGCAGCTCCTGCATTGAGCATCTACCCCCTGGTAATCAGTGCATGTCATAGCGACTGGTCAACTGGTCAGTTGGTCATAACAGTCACTTAGGGATATATATATTACTTCTTAAATATTAATGATAGTATTGAGTAGTTCACTTTTTTCAAGGTTACTTTTATTTATCTTTTGTGAAAACTTAACTTGATATAGAAATCATTATTTTTCCTGATAAAAGCAATAACAAAGGAGGATATTAATTTAGATAGTTATTACCTATGGCATTAAGTATTAAGAAATATATTTGAAATATTTATAATCCCTCTAAGTGGAAGTAGTTTTCACCAGACATCTTTGGATATTTCCTGTATTATGGCCCATTTGGAGCTAACCTGGCAAGGAGTACACAACTCAGTGCTGAGGAGATTTTAACTGGCATCAAGTGGCCTCTAAATGATTATAAGTTGCTCCAAAATACACAATTCGCATATTTACTCTTTTTGAAAAAGTGACTTTCCCAGTGTGATCTTGATCATTTCCAGTGTTTTCATGCCTCCCTGAAAACCTGCATTTACATCTGGTAGCACTTCCCTTCAGTTTGAAGAACTTTCTTCAGCATTTCTTATGGTGTAAGTCTTTGGGTGACAAATTCTTGCATTTACATTTGTCTGAAAAAAAAAAAAAAAAAATATATATATATATATATATATATATATATATATATATATATAATCTTCATTTTTTAAAGATATTTTCTCTGAATATAGAACTCTGAATAAATAGATATTTTTATTTTCTCTTGTACTTTAAAAATATTGTTCCCCTGACTTCTGGCCTTTGTTGTTTTTAAAAAAAACATGAAAATGTTCTATTGCTATTGCCCGGCATTTGATGTGTTGTTGTTTTTTCTGGCTGCTTTGAAGATTTCTCTTTTTTAACTTTTATTAAGACATAAACAACATACAGTACTGTAGTTTAAGATGTAATTAATGACTTTAATTACATGTATTGTGAAGTGATTAACACAATAAGTTTAGTTAAAAAGTAAAAGGTTTTCAGCAGTTTTACTATGATATTCCTAGTCATACTTTTTTCACACAAAGGAATCCTCCTTTGGATTCACTGAATTCTTTGTATATATGGAGTAATCTATTTCATCAAATTTGTAAAATCTTCAACTATTTTTTCTTCAAAGGTTTTGAATAATTTAGTTTCCCCTATTTCTGTGATTCCAGTTAGTTTTTCTCTGTTCTTCAGATTGGGTAAATGTATATTGTTCTCTTTAAGTTCTCTCTTTATTCTGTCATCTGCATTCTACTGTTAGGTTTATCCAATTACTTTTATTTCAGATATCTTCAGATATTGTATTTTTCAGTTTTAGAATTTTCATTTGGTTCTTTTTAAAAGTTTCTGTTTTTCAACTAAGATTTACTATCTTTTCATTCATTGTAAATATATTTTCTTTATGTCACTGAAATAATTATAATAGCTGCTTTAACTCCTTGTCTGCTAAATGCCGTATCTGGTTGATTTCAAGTTTGGTCTCTGTTGATTGTCTTTTCTCTTAAAGATGGATCATCTCATCCTAGTTCTTTGTGTCGTGTAATTTGGGGCTTTTCCTATACACTGTGAATATTTTTTTCCCTTTTTAAACATATTTTTATTGATTTCAGAGAAGAAATGAGAGAGAGAGGACAGACATCAATGATGAGAGAAAATCATTGATGGGCTGCCTTCTGCATGTCCCCCACTGGGGACTGAGCCCACAACCTGGGCATGTGCCCTGACCAGAATAGAACCATGACCTCCTGGTTCATAGGTCGATGCTCAACCACTGAGCCATGCAGGTTGG
>PVJC01004279.1:29384-64986 GCA_004026665.1 Murina feae
TGATGCTGCTCTGCCTCTGTGTCCATTTTTGTTCACCAGTTTATAATGATTATTATTATCCATAGATGAGTGAGTACATGTGGTATTTTTCTTTCATTGACTGGCTTATTTCACTTAGCATTATGTTCTCCAGCTCCATCCATACTCCTGCAAATGCTAAGAACTCCTTCCTTTTTACAGCAGCATAGTATTCCATTGTAAAACTCTGGATTCTTTATGTTCTTCCAAAGAATGTTGACTTTGCCCTCCTTTGTTTTAAATGGTTAATTTTCTTTATTAAAGTTAAGCTAAAAATTATCTATCTTAGATGGCAGCTCAAATCTCAATTCAGTTCTTTTAGCCTTAGCTGTGTTGTTTGGAATCTGCACTGTGCTTCTATGATTCATAGGTTATATAGAAATTTGAACAGATCTGATTCACAGAATTTGAATTTCTCTATCTTTGGTTATCTTCTTTCTGGGACTATGGTTATTCTGTACTCTCTTTTTTATTTCTTTAAGATATAAAGAGCATGGAATTTCTATTAAAAAGTTAGCAGTCGCCCTGACTGGTTTGGCTCAATGGATAGAGCATTGGCCTGCAGACTCAAGGGTCCCAGGTTCAATTCCAGTCAAGGGCATGTACCTTGGTTGTGATCACATCCCCAGTGAGGAGTGTGCAGGAGGCAGCTGATCGATGTTTCTCTGTCATCGATGTTTCTAACTCTCTATCCCTATCCCTTCCTCTCTGTAAAAAAAAATCAATAAAATATATTTTTAAAAAATTAGCAGTCCTGTGAGGTGGTCTGCTCCCAGACTAAAATGCCCTTTAAAAACTAGGAGACCCACACCCTTCTTCTAAGTGTCAGCTCCTTTTCAGAATATGCCTGATTTTATTCACTCTCCACTGCCATTAAGTAGTTAGGGGTTTGCTTTGCTTTTGTGTTTTGATTGCAAAGTATATTTATTATCTACTAGAGGCCCGATGAATGAATTTGTGCATGGGTGGGATCCAGCCAGCCCACCCCAATGGGGGCCCATTGGATCAGGCCAGCAGGGGGCAGGGGCCATAGGTCGTTGGCTGGCCAGCCCTGCTGGGGGCTGATCCGGGGCCAGGTTGGCCTGGGGTGATCAGTGGGGGTGGGGAGGGGGGTGCGATCAGGGCCCAGATCAGGCTGGTTGGCTGTTGCAGTGCAATCATAGGCATCAGTTCTGGTCATTCTGGTCGTTCCACCATTCCAGTTGCAGGACTTTTATATAGATGGAAAGGGTGATTTGGTAGAAGCTTATTCCTGACTACTCATTTTTTGCTGTAAGTTCTAAACCTGCAAAGTTTGGGTAAGAGTTCTGTTGAATACTCTACCCAAAAAACTTGAAAACAAGTACTTTCTGATATGAGAGAGATACAAAAATTATCAACCGCCAGGGCTCTGGGTATGGAAAGAAAGCCTAATGCAAGATAGCGTGTACAAAGTCTGCTTTGTTCTATTAAGATTATTTTAGCTTCAACATGACCCTTTGCCTTTGCCTTAAGAGAACTCTAAAATGTTGTTATATGTCAACAAACCTGCTTTATCTTATCCTTAACTCTAGTCATTTTATCAACATTTTTGAGGCTTTCCCACCTAAAAAAATTATACCTTTTAACTTTAGGAAATCCGTAACATACATAATGATGAATTAATGGGAATCAGGAGAGAAGAAGAAATGGAGATGTCTGATGATGAAATAGAAGAAAAAACAGAAACAAAAGAAACTGAGGAATCAGGTAAAGATAATTCTGCTTTGTTTTATTTAAATAACATCTACTTGCAAGGATGGTATTTTAAAAGCATTAATACCCAGTAAGTTATGGGCACAAACATATCAGATTGAACTAGCTTAAAACAATTGGTGAGGACAGGACCTTACTGTGCCATAGTGTGCATCCACAGTGAAACTCATAAGACAAACCTGTTTAACAGTATAACACCCTGCTCTTCAATTTCATATCAAATTATCTTTGAAGGGGTACCATAGGAGAGATTAAAATATCAGCTGAGCCATGGCTGGTTTGGCTCAGTGGATAGAGTGTCAGCCTGTGGACTTAAGGGTCCCAGGTTCGATTCTGGTCAAGAGCATGTACCTTGGTTGTGGGCACATCCCCAGTTGGGAGTGTGTAGGAGGCAGTTGATCGATGTTTCTCTCTCATTGATGTTTCTAACTATCCCTCTCTCTCCCTCTCTGAAAAATCAATAAAATATATTTTTAAAAAATATCAGCGAAAAGGCCAGTGTTTTCATGTAAACCACTCCAGAAAATCTTAAGAGTCAAAAATGTACAGTGTACAAAGCACCAGACCTAAAGTTAGAACACCTGATTTCCAGTGCCAATTCTCTTCTTCTTGACATAGAAAGGACTTCTTTCTCACTGAGCCTCTGCTTCCACACTTGTAAGAAGTACATTACAAACAGGGATTTTATGGTGGTTGAAAGAATTGATTTATTCATTTAATAATGATTACATGCCAAGAACTGTACTACACATTAGAGATATAGTAGTATACTACCCCTACTGTATGCATATGTATGTAAAAGGAGAGAGAGAGGAGAGAGAGAGAGAGAGAGAGAGAGAGAGAGAGAGAGAGAGAGAGAGAGAGACCGAGAGACCAGATTGGTTATCATGAAAATCAGAATTTCTTTGTTCCAATACTTACATATCGAAGTCAGCAGCTCTGTAGCCACTTGAGTGATCCTTGAATCTTCACTCCATGAGCAGAAAATCTTAAGAAGAGAAAACCACCAAGACAGGCTTTTTTAAAGGCATTCGTTAGCTGTTACATCTGAATTTCCTCTACTTAGGCCATATGTTATATTCCTAACGATAACCTACATGTACATGGAATACATCCTTTGTATTAAGTGAATACTTAGAATTTTCAGAACAGTTAACACATACTAATTACAGCAAACACATACTATAAGTGTATAACCAAGATAAACAAGATAATTTATTTAATGATAATTGAGCTATTCAAATTATTAAAGTACCTAGGATGTTTTAGAGGTGATTGATTTTTTATTTGTATGATTATCTCCACCTAAGAATCCTGTAGTATTGTATACAGTGTTAATCCAATGTTACCCTTAAATGCATACAACCATAAGTTTGAGCATCCACTTGATAAATTGCTGACTTTGGGGAGTCATTAGAGGAGAAGAGTGGTGTATGGGAGATTCAGACTGAATGCACTTACTAGGGTTATATAATTGCATTTTACTCTGTATCTCTTTTGAGTTAAAAGCTGTATTGGCTACTGCACAGAATCTTATTCATTTAGAGACAAGAAACTCCCTGACAGATCATCTTATAGCTATTTTCTTTCCTGTTCCACATGCCAGGATGTTTTGTCAAATAAAGCTATCTACAATAGACTTAATGGGCCTTACCAAATAGCTTTTCTCCCAGAAGGTTTCAATTCATTTTAATTCCAGGACTTTTGCACATTTTTCTCCCCCTAGATCGTATCTAATTTTGTTATCTTGCTTATGTACTATTCAACTACAGAATTCCTGTTCACTATGAGCTAGTAAGCAGGTCCTCAGTTTTTATCTAAATCAGTTACATTGTAGTTATCACTTGGTTCCAATTAAAAGCTTAAGCAACTAGATCTCCAAGTTGATTTTTTCCCCTCTCTCCATGCTACCAAAGTTGAATTCCAGAAGTCTATAGCCTGTTTCTGGTTAAATTTTACTTCCAGAGAAACTAAGAGTCAAAGCTAGCCTAGCAGTCTCAGTTACATTTCCTTGGAGTGCCACAAAGTTTCTGTTCTTCAAGGTACTCTATGCCTGCCAGGCCATATTTGTGATGGACTACTGGAAATACCCTTGCCATAAAAGAAAGGACTTCTGTGCTCAAGGGTTGAAGAGGAAAAGTTAAATCAAAGCAAATCATCGTAGTATGCAACTATTTCATTCTATTGTTAGCCATGATGCAAAGTACATGGACCCAGTAAACATAAGAACAGCTGTTTCCTTTCAATATCTATCTTCTGCCTTGTTCACTTAAACTAGTGGTTCTCAGATTTGGTACATGTAAGAATCATTGGATTTCTTTTAAAAGTTTCCATTTCTGGGCTGCAGAGTCTGATTCAATAGGTCTGTAACAGGGTTTGGTAATCTGCATTTTACCAGGCATCCTAAATGATTTAGATGCTAGTGGTCCAGAGAGCACATCTGGCAATCATTGACTTAGACTAATTCTCCTTCTTTGTTCTAGCCAAGTTTTCTCTTCCCTTGGTATCCAGTCTCCTTCCTTCTGTCCTCAAACCTCCCATTATTCCCACTTAAGGAGTTCTATCAATTAATTAACAAGCATTATATCCTATAACCTGATAGAAATAGAGATATAATATATGTAAATCCACATAAAATATAAGAAATATCACTTAGTGTTAACCTGGGAGTTACTGATTAGAATGTGGTAAAAGGCAAGAGAGTATTAGCATGGGTCACAGTATTCACAGTCAGTGAAAATTGATCAGGGCCTTGAAAGATGAACAGGTTTCAATAAGAGGAAGAAAAGTAAGAAAGAATCTTGATGCAGAGAGGGAAAAGGAGAAGGAGCATGGATCAAAGAGAAAAATAAGGATGATTTATATAGAGGAATAAAAGATTGAGTAGATAAGATGGGTCCAGATTATGGGGAACCATGAATGTCAAGCTGAGATTTAGCATAGTGGGTAATATGGCACCATAAGCATGTCTCAACAATGGCACTAGTATGATAAAAGCAACATGAATTATATATTTTAGAAGATAATTTTAGATTAAGAGAGACCAGCCAGAGACTTTCATAGGAGTTGAGATATGACATGATGAAGGTTGGGACAAGAGTGAAGGCAACAAAAACTTGTTTTAAAAAATGGTAGAAGAAAAGGAAACAACAGAAAATATGAATTAAAGATACTAGGAGTCATTTGGGAGAAATAAATGAAAGTCTTTGGTGCCAGATTGGATATAGATGATGAAGAAAAAGAAAGAACCCAGAATGAATCTAGGTTTTCTATTCTGGGAAAATGAAAGCTTGGTAGTTGTATTAGTTCACTAAAACTGTTATAATAATCACAAATAGAGTGGTTGAAACAATAGGAATTTATTTTCTCAGTTCTGGAGGCTAGAAATCTGAGATCAAGGAGTCAGCAGAGTTGGTTTCTTTTGAGAGCTATGAGATTCTGCCCCATGCCTCTCTCCTAGCTTCTGGGGGTTTGCTGGCAATCATTGGCCTTCCGTGGCTTGCAGATGCATCACCCCAATTTCTGCCTTCATGTTCCCATGGCTTTCTTTCTTTCTGTATGTCTGTCTCTGTGTACAGATTTCCCCTTTCTAGAAGGACATCAGTCATATAAGTCTGGAAACCTACCCTAATGACCTCATATTAACTTGATTACCTCTGTAAAGATTCTATTTCCAAATAAGGTCACATTCAGAGAGCTGCAACATATCTTGGAGGGGGGATACAAATTCAACCCATTATAGTACAAGTGACGTAAATGGACTGATGGATAGAACTGATTTGCAGAATGCAATGAGATCAGCTTCAGAGCTGATGGTTAGTAAATGAATAAAAAGGATTTGTATACAAATCAGGGTTGAAAGAGTAGAAAAAGGTAATACAGAGATGTTGGCTGAATGTGAGTGTGAAAGACAAATGAGAAAGAAGAGCAAAGGGCTAAATACAGAACTTTGGGGGTTGTCCCCAGTAAAGTAAAAGAAAAGGAAGAAGTAAAAGACCCATGAGCAAGGACCACCTTGAGTCTATATTGAGCAGGAATGCCCAGCTCTGCAACTTTTTATGATAGAGTCTTCTGCAGCCCAGGATAAGAAGCAGAGAAACTTGAGTCAAGTGACCATGAGTTAGATGTGGTAAACTGTGCCAAAGGTTTTCATTGAGGGTGAAGAAATTTGATGACTAAGGAATTTGCAGTAGAATCTGTTTAGACAGAAAGTAATTAACGGACTGGATGAAGTTGGCCACTCCTAGAGATTAGAGGTTCCAGTAAGGAAGAAAGTGATGTCTTTGGGTGATGAGGGGCATTGAAATGATTCATAGATGAAGATACTTTGTTGGAGATGAGACTTTAGAGATATCGGAGTAGAAACAATGAGGTCCCAGGTAGATCCTTGCTGATAGAAACCTGATTGGAGTAATGGCCTGCAGAGGCAAGAAAGCAAAGCATCGTGAGGCAGGAAACTCACTTGAGATTTTATCTGAGCTGGCCTGCAGCCACTCCCAATGGATTATGCTCATATTATTTCCCTCTCCTTTCTTCACATCCTTTGTTCTTTTTGTCATTTTCTCTTTGTGCATCATTTCAGCTCAAATTTTTTGTGAACCTTTAAGAGAATGTGACCCATTTTTCCTTCTCTAATTTAGTAACAATTTTTTAGTGTCTCTTACATTCTGGCTTTGTAAAAGTCAACTCCCTGAATTTATTTCCCTTATTTTGTTTTGTTTTCTTTCTACCATTGAAGAAACTTGGGCATTAATATTTTAATAGCACAAAATCCTCTTAGGTTTTTTTGTTATAGAGAAACATGTCTGGGATTTTTACTCTAAGTGGCTCCTCTAAGAGAAGAAGTTTGCAGCTGCCTTCATACTTACACATTTTCATGATGAACTGACAACCTTCAGAACTAAGGAGAAATCCCCATAAAGTGGAACATTTTTTCCACATAAGACATAATAAAAATGGATAACCCCAAAATTAATGATGGCAGGATATGGGTTAATTCACTGTACTATGCTCTATAATATCAGAACTGATAGATTCACCTGCTCAAACATTATCAAAAGGTAATATTGAACTTTTCAATGTTTTGGCAATGTACAAAGAACTCCAGCTTCAGAAATGGGCCCAATTAATATTAAGTTTATAGAAGTGTTTACTTGGTGTCCTCATTAAAATTTTAAAAAGCCCTAATTTCAGAGAGTGGGGAATACATTTTGTAACTGGGGTCCCTGGTAGCATTATAGGAGATCACATTTTCTTTTGCTTGGTGACAAGTGCAAACAGATTATTATCTACTCATTCCTGTGAGAAGGTCTTCATCTCTGCTCATCAACATGCCCCTATCACCAGGAGGGAAGCATCCGCTCCTCATTTTCTCAGAGGGAAAATATTTTCACATTTAAACTGGAGAATATGCCTCAAACCATTCTCCATATCTTTGCCCTTTTCCTTTCCATGTTTCTCCGCATGAGTTGTGGGACTTGAGCATAATTACTGGCCTGCTGTACAAGAAGAAACAAAAGAAGGAAGATGAAATATTGCTATTTTGTATTGAACCGCGTGGCTTGCCAAAGGACAAACATGCAAACCAAAGCAAAAATAAGTAACTCCATCTGTAGCATTCACTTGATTTACAGAATAACTAACCTCTGCTATTCAGTGAAACTCCAGCTCAAGATGCTATCCTTGGTACTGAACCAGCAAGCAAATCGATTATTTCTTTCCCTGTTTGGCAGTTAGCTAATGTCCCTTTTCCCATAGTTTCCTATATAAAGTGATTTTCACTTTTACCATCTTCTTTTGGTGTTGTGGTTGTTACGAACATGCTGTCTGATGACAAGTATCCCAGCTGCTGAGAGAGATGACAAGGATAGCTATTATTTGGAGTGCTGTGAGTCCAAGTCTCTGTATAACAGCTTTATCTTCAAAGACACAAAATCTGTGTGATCACAGCAGAAATTAAAACCAAACATAAATTGAATGTGTCATGCCAAATGGCTTTTGTAATTTTTAAACAAAAAATTTAGTTTTAAAGCAGGCATATCAGGATAATTTTGTGGCCATGCACAGAAAACAAATGTGGACACTGAGAGCATGTCTCAGCACTACCAGACAATATTCCTCACCAGGCCCTTCCTATTACATGAGCGTTCTCTGCTTTGGACAAACAATCTGATCACATCATCCTATATCAATACCTGATTGTTTTAAGGAGACCCTCTAGTTAAAGGCATTAAATGAAAACTGGCACCTCCCTAAGAGACGCTTCCTTTTAGGAATGATGAATGTTTTACCCTCGGAATATGGCTTTCTTCTATATATTTAATCTTGGTAAACCACAACTTCTTTCCATTTGTGGTATAGAAGATGAGTCTTTGAAAATCCCTTTAGAAAACCCTTGTTCCACCATTTATAACTAATAATCTTGAAGATTTGATTTTCATTACTTTCTTTTCTCTACCCAGTGTCACTTCCCATAGGCAGCTGACAAAATCACCTTTGTCAAATTGCCTTTCAACATTCTTATACATTTAACTAGGGACCCAGTGCATGAATTCGTGCCCCTTGAAAGGAACTGTGGGCCTGAGGCTGCAGTGAGCACAGGTGTTGGCCCATCCTCCACTCCCCCGCCCAGTCCCTCCTGCTGCAGCTCTGATCCTCTGTCTGCCAGCAGCCCCACTCCTGCTGCTGCTGCTCCCACATGCTGATGTCACTGAGCCCCACTCGCACCCACTGGTGGTGTGGAGCCATTGGGGCTGGCACCAGCAGTGGGTGCAAGTGGTGGCTCTGGCCCCGATCACCCCTCAGGAGCAGGGGGAGGTGGAGAAGCCCTCAGGGTCAGTCGGGGCCAGCAGCTGCCGATCACAGCCCCTGATGGTGCTGAGCAATCGGGACCAGCGCTGGGTGCCAGCAACGGGTGCAAGCAGGGCTGATACTGTCAGCAGGTGTGAGTGGCATGTGGGACCAAAGAATTTTCAGTAACCACCATAGGCTCACCCTAATGACAGCGACTGGTGCCCAACTTTGGTCTGGTGCCCCCACTCACCTGCTCCACCATCCCTCCACAGCTGATGCCCGCCATATTCCATGTGTGCCCCTTGGTGGTCTGCACACATCATAGCAACTAGTTATTCAGCTGTTCAGTCTATTTGCATATTGGATCTGGTGCACAAAAATTTGTGCACTTGGGGGGAGGGTTCCTCAGCCTGACTTGTGCCCTCTCACAGTCTGGGACCCCTTGGGGGATGTCCACCTGCTGGCTTAGGCCTGCTCCCCGGGGGATCTGGCCTAAGCTGGCAATCAAACATCTCTCTGGAAGCCCGGAAGCCCTTGGGGGATATCCACTTGCCAGCAGGGAGCAGGCCTAAGCTGCAGTCGGACATCCTTAGTGCTGCTGAGGTGGCAGGAGAGGCTCCCACCACCACCACTGTACTGGCAGCCATCAGCCTGGCTTGTGGCTGAGCAGAGCTCCCCCTGTGGGAGCGCACTGACCACCAGGGGCATGTCCTGCATTGAGCATCTGCCCCCTGGTGGTCAGTGTGTGTCATAGTGACCAGTCATTCCCAGTTCTGTTATTAGGGTCAATTTGCATATTACCCTTTTATTATATGGGATAGAGGCCTGGTGCACAGGTGGGGGCTGGCTGGTTTGCCCTGAAGGGTGTCCTGGATCATGGTGGGGGTCCTCCTGGGGTGCCTGGCCAGCCTGGGTGAGGGGCTGAGGACTGTTTTCAGGCTGGCCAAGCCCCCCCAGCAGAGACCCTTACCCCATGGGGTGTGGCCAGCCTGGGTGAGGGACTGATGGCTGTTTGCAGGCTGGCCACAGCCCCTTCAGGGTGGGGAGAGCCCTACTAGGGTGCCGGGCCAGCCTGGGTGAGGGGCTGAGGGCCGTTTTCAGGCTGGCCACAGCCAAAGGCTGGAAGCAGGTATCTGGGATTTATTTATTTATCTTCTATAATTGAAATTTTGTAGCCTTGAGCAGAGCCCAGGTCCTGGGTTGCCCAACCCAGGCTCTCAGGCCCTCCTTGAGTGGAGGCCAAGTATCTAGAGGCAGGTACCTAGGATTTATTTATCTTCTATAATTGAAACTTTGTAGCCTTGGGCGGAGCTCAGGGCAGGCGGGAAGTTTGGCTTCCTCCATCGCCAGGGACAACCCAAGCCTCCTGCTTGCTCCAGCTCTGTGGCTGCTGCGCCATCTTAGTTGGGTTAATTTGCATATCCAATCCCGATTGGCTGGTGGGTATGGCTTGTGGGTGTAGTGGAGGTATAGTGAATTTGTATGTTTCTCTTTTATTAGATGAGATAGAATATATAAACTTGTAATTTTGATCCATTTTGATAATTTCACTTTTCTGGACCTATGCTGTGTTAGGAATCATAAGAGGAATAATCTATAAATTTTTCCATTAATTTGGAGTGTAAACAATAGAGATTAGTGGAATCTCATTTTTTACCATTATTATAAGCCTGGAACATGCAAGGTAATCAACAAATGTTTGGTGAGTGAAAGAAATCATCTGATTAAATAATTTTGAAATAGCTCTTACGATTTTTGACCTTGAAAAAGTTCCAGAACCATAAATAAACTTAACCTAAGTTTCCCCATGTGTCTTAGTTTTTGTTGTGTTTTTTTTTAATTAACAAACTTTAAATTTTAGAGCAGTTTTAGGTTCACAACAAAGTTGAACAGGAAGTACAGAGTTCCCAAACACCCCTTGCACCCCATAAAGGCTCCCCCACTATTGACATCCTGTACCACTGGGGTACTTTTGTTATAGTCAATGCATACATCATTATCACTCAAAGTCCATAGTTTGCATTAGAGTTCACTCTTGGAGTTTTCCATTGTATGTATTTGGAAAAATGCTCAAAATGTATGTATCCACCATTGTAATATCATATAGAATAGTTTCACTGCCCTAAAATCCTCTGTGCTCTGTTTATCCTTCCCTCCCCCCTCTAACCCCTTGAAACCACAGATGTTTTATACTGTACCCATAGTTTTGCCTTCTCCAGAATGTCATATAGTTGGAATCATATAGTATGTAGCCCTTTTTATTGGTTTCTTTTACTTAATAATATGCATTTATACTTTCTCCAGGTCTTTTCATGAGTAATAGTACATTGTCTGGATATACCACAGTTCATTTATCCATTCACCTACTAAAAACTATTGTGGTTGTTTCCAAGTTTTGGAAATTATTAATAAAGCTACTATGAAGTCCATATGTAGGTTTTTGTGGAGACATGTTTTCAGTTCACTTAAGTAAATACCAAGGAAAATTATTTCTGGATCATATCTAAGAGTATGCTTAATTTTATAAGAACTGCCAAACTGTTTTTCCAAAGTGGCTGCACCATTTTGCATTCCCACCAGCAGTAGAGTTCCTGTTTGTTCCACATCCTCACCAGCACTTGGCATTGCCTTCGTTTTGGATTTTGGCAATTCTATTAGGTGTGTAGTGATATCACATTGTTTTAAATTGCAATTCTCTAATGGCATATGACATATTATGACATAGGTATATCTTTGATGAAGTGTCTGTTCAGGTCTAATTTTTTTGGCATTTATCCTATTTGATCTCTGTGGTTTGGTGTCTAACATTAATTTGGGGAAAATTTCAGTCATTATTGCTTCAAATATTGTTTTTGTTCCTTTACTTCTTTTCCCCTTGATATTCTCATTACATGTATGCTACATCTTTAGTAGTTAGTTGTCCCACAGTTCTTGGATATTCTGATTTTTATTTTTTGGTTTTGTTATTTATTTGTTTGTTTGTTTTGTTTTGTTTTTGCTTTTCAGTTTAGTCAGTTTCTATTGTCATCTTCTCAAGCTCAGAGATTTTTTTCCACAGGTCTATTAATAAACCTGGCATTTTTCATTTCTGTTATGATGTCTTTTTATTCCTTTATTTCTATTTGATCTTCCTTAGAATTTCCAATATTCTGCTTACATTAGCCATCTGGTTTTTCATGTTATTTACTTTTCCATTAAAGCCTAGCATACTAATATTAGTTGTTTTAAATTTAAGGTCTGATAATTCCAACTTTCTTGCTATATATGACTCTGATTCTTATCCCAGTTTAGTCTCTTCCAATTTTGTTTTTTACCTTTTAGCATGCCTTGTACTTTTTTAAAAAATCTGGACATGATGTACTAGTAAATAGGACTTTAGTAGTTCAGCTGTAGTGAGGGAGGGGAAGCATTCCACAGACCTAAGATTAGGTCTCTGTCCTTTAGTGAGCCTGTGTCTCTGGACTGTGAACTTTACAAGTGTTTTGATTCTTCCCTTCTTCCCCCCCCCCTCCACCACACTTAGATAGGATAGAATGACTAGAGGGAGCAAGAGTTGGATATTTTCCTTCCCCAGGTGATTTAGGCTCTGGAAAAACCCAAGCAGATTAGACTCTGATAAAATAGTTTCTTCTGAAGGCAAGTTTTTTTCAGAACAGAATGTTTGGGCGTACACACTGGTTTCTATCTCCAACCCCAGCTAGAAGTACAAGGGGATTTTTCTCAGCTGTTCACTGTGAGGATCTTGTTGAGCTCTTGGAGATAAAGCTCACAAAAATGTAGGGACCTCACTATGACTGAATTGCCCTTTACATTTTAAGTCTCAGACTTGTCCATGTGGAACCTCCAGCACTTTGCCAATTATAGTTTAGATGTTCTTACTTTGGCACTAGTTCCTGTAGAGGTTTTTGCTCATGGGTTTCTGGTCTGGTAAGTTGAGATACCCTGTATTCGCCCCTCTCTCTCTCCAGTTTTGTAGGTAGCAGTTTGCCCTATTAATTCACTATCCTGATGAATCTAAGAAGGACTGTTGAGTTTTCAGTTTGTTCAGTTTTTTACATCTTGTTAGGACAGAGTGGCAACATCTAAGCTATACTAAAAACCAAAGTCTTATGTCTTCATTTTCTTATTTACCTTTCCTCAGTAGGACCAGTCAAGGCTACATTTTTTTTTCAAAACAACTATCAGCAGAAACACTGTGTGGACAATCATTAGTTCAAGACATTTAGCTCTATATATTCTTATTACAGGACTCTTATCATTTAGTGCAGTTCAAATAAAAGCAACTGATGTTTCCTGAAAATATCTTAGTTATAACTGGGTCGAAGAAAATGAAGCACGATGAGAACTTTCATGTGTTGTAATCCTGTGTTCATTTGCAAAAATGGGCCTGTGTGCTCTTGTGTCCATCCATCTCTTGCTGCCATGGCCAACTCAGACCCAAAGTTTCTCATTGAGAGGCTTTCTGTACATGTCGATTTCATGGTAACAAGATGAGGTGCAAAGGAATCTGGATATATGGTTTCACTACTTTATATTGATTGCTTAGCCTTAGTATCACAGGCAGAAGCTCTCAAGGAAGAAAATGACAGCCTCCGTTGGCAGCTCGATGCTTATCGGAATGAAGTAGAACTGCTTAAGCAAGAACAAGGCAAAGCCCACAAAGAAGATGACCCAAACAAAGAACAGCAGTTGAAACTCCTTCAACAAGCCCTACAAGGAATGCAACAGGTAAATGAATTTTGGTTTTCTGAACCTTTTGAATAAACATCATCAGCTCCTCACATATAAAAGGGTCCCCTGCAATCTTAATCAATAAAAGGAAAAAAAATAAAATATATATATATATATATATATATATATATATATATATATATAGTCCCCTGCAAGCAAATAGAAGAGCAAATCTCTTATAATTTTTAATGTTCTGTTCTCTGGCATAAGTGAGGAAGGGATTATATGTTGTGGTAAATGATATATTCTGCTTAATACATTGGTAGCAATGGATCACCAATTTTTAAAGAATGAACATTCAGTGAAAAATAATAAAACTACACTGAACATAATCTACTTGGAGATCTGGGCAGGGCCTCAGGGTCCTTATGAAGAACCACAGATACTTAGATATGAAAAAGTGCTGGTGGGTAAGTATCTAGTTGAAACAATGCTGAAAAATACAGCCTTTTAGAAGGAATGGCAGGAATCCTACCCTTGATTTGGATAGAAGCAGAGGTGTTATGGGTTTTTTAGTATCAGTGCTTCAGGCATATACAAATTTGCTTTTATTTTATTTTGTTATCACAGTCATTTATGTGAGTGAGTTTACCTGCACATTTTCCAATTATAAAAAGTAAACTAAATAAGCGCATCTCACTGTAATTTAAGTACAACATTGTATAATAGATATTCAATATCTAGAAGTTTGATGTAACCATCACCACAGTGAGCCTACAATTTAAAAGATATCAACAGCTATTCTCTCAGTAAAGGAATAGTACTTCTGAATAAGTATACTACCCTCTTCTATCTTGCTAGACTACCATTCATTTTCCTTACAACTTAAATTGTATTAAATTGTGCAATAATTTTTAATTGTATGCCTTAGAATTATCTAGAGCAAAGCTTATCACTGGTTGGAAATCGAAAATTGTAAATAGGTAGTCTCTTCTGGCACTAAGAGCCCCATATTCCTATTACTTATGCTACCATTATTTTCATGTTTGACAAGCAATATCACATTAATATTTCACCTTTCCTGTTAGCAAAATGTGTGAAGGAACGCTTACCTTTCTTTTACTGTCACCATGGTGTTTAATTAGAACATGCAAATTACATCAGAGATCTTTGCAGCAAAAATTGCATCTCCTCAGCTAGACTTCAAAGAACTTTGACAATGTACATTGTACTGTGTCTTTTAGCCTTTCCAGTGGTCTTTTGCAAGCCTCTGAAAAGCAAGATTTTGGAAACATTTTTCTTGTTGTTTTCTTCTCTTACCTTGATTTTGAAACCATTCCACATAAGGACAGTTCTGTAATTTAAATGCACTTTTTAAACGATGAGATTTTTTTTTCATTTCATCACTTCAAAGACCTCAGTGAGACAGTGTGGTCTCTAGCTACTGAAAAATTAATTTCAGTTATTTTGATTACTTTTTATTAGAAAATAGCCTTGTAAACAATTATAAAATTTCTCCCATATTGTTCCAAAATGATGTATAATCTAATATGGGGATTACAAGGGTGGACTATAGGGTTGACGCAACCTGGGTCTAAATCCCAGCTTTGCCACTGAATGAATGACCTTAGACAAGCCACTGAACCTCTCCAAGCCTCAGTATTATGTATCATGGGAAAATTGTGAGGTTTAAATGAGATCATGCATATAAAATTCTTTGCCCAATACTTGGCACTATAAAATGCTAAATAGCTAGTATTTGTTATATCATAAATTATGGTGAATCTAGTTCTTTGCCTACTATTATGGAAACTAACATTTTTGAAATTTATATTTTTTTACTTCTTTTCTCAAAGAAGTTGAATTTAGCTTAGAAAATGGCTATTTTCAAGGATGCTTTCCAACATCTAATTCAGTGTATCCAGCAATCAAGATATTGTTCACAAAGAATTAACTGCACTCTTCCCTTACCCCTGGCTAGAATAGGAAAATTAAGTGATTAGGTCAGTCAGTTCCTCAGACTCTAAAATATTAACAAAGAAAGTTCCATAAGAGCCAAATAAAAATAACTTTAAGTAAAAAGTATCTTGATTTCTCCATGCAGAGATGATTATGTGTGCTGGTGTGAACTGAGGTAGATCAGCCTAATGTATAATTTCAGCCATGGTTTAAAGTGAAGTGTGACTCCTTAAGATCTGATTGTCTTTGTTTTTCCTTGTAGCATCTACTCAAAGTCCAAGAGGAATACAAAAGGAAAGACACTGAACTTGAAAAAATCAAAGATGAAAAGTTACAGGTGGAAAAAATGTTGGAAAATCTTAAAGAAAAGGTACATGAGTCCTAAGTGAACCTTTTTCCCTTGCCCATTTCATTCCTTTCTAGTGACAATGAAAATGCCCTGGAAGTTGCTGCAATAGGAAAATATTTGGAATGTAAGGCTGGTTGGGGATTAAAAGCCCCATCTCCAGGGTAATTCTTGAATCAAAGGCTCTGCTTTTCAAGTGTGAGTCCTTGACATTCCTAAGGGTTTGGGAAAGTGTACTTTCAATGAATAAAAAATCAGTACATCCCTAAAATTCCTCAGTATTCCCTCTTGGAACAGACCAGTGTACACCTCATCTTGTCAAGACCAGAGTGCACACTTCATCTTGTCAAGCAAATAACAACATAGAAAACTCCTGTGACACAGAGTACCTTTAATTAAGCATTTCATTAAAGGAAGAAACACAGAGCAACTAGAACATTGACATTGTTTTGTAGACACTCCATCTAGTGCAAGCATATCAAACTCGAATGGATTAATGTATCACAACCATGAATGAGGTGACCAATCTATTTAAGGATGTGTAAAGTCTACTAATGGTGTCTCCATACCTCTCTAATTTTTTTTATCCCTGAACAATTCTTTTATGACTGAAGTTACTCTCTGAAAAAGAAGGCTCACTGACTATACTTGACTGATTTTAATGTCTTAGAAGGAAGAGAAGATTAGGATCTTACATTAAGAGTGAAAAATCAACAATGCTACAGATCCACAAAAGCTTATGCCCTTTATTTTGCATACTCAGCTCTGAAAGATGCAATGCATACAGGCGTGCTGGGTGTGTGTGCCAGCATAGTGACTTCCCACAGAGTGCCATTAAGAACTGGCAACCATGGTGTAGTTGAAACAAATGATTGAAAGTGTTTTCTTCTGGAGGTCATTTGCAATATGCTTTTAATTCATCTATTTCATAAAATCAACTCACCTTCCGGTTTGTGGGTACTATTAAAGAAGCAAGCATAATCCCAGAGGAATTCATTTATTAAGCTTTTAATTGAAAAGTGACAAAGCTACTCTATTTATCAGGACTTTCCTTATACTATCAGAGCTTCTAAAATGTCCCAGAGCTGATACAAAGCTGTTTTGCTTTTTGCATAAAATGGAGTATGTCGGCAGAAGACTACAGATAGACATGGGATTATGCTAGTGGCATTATGCTTAAAATCACCCTTTAGGATTAATAGTATAAATTGAATTAAGGGCATTTTTAGTATAAGGGGCATTTTTAGTGAATTAGTGTAAACAGCTTTCTGTTTTGTAAAGTATTTCATTTAAAGAAGCAAGAGGTCAAATTACATAGAAGAAATTTGCCATATTGTGTGTGTCTAAGTATTTCCTATTCTGAAACTGGGTACACCATGATGTACAAGCTGAAGAGGACAAGGAAAGAGATCCAACTGATAATCAGGAAAATGTGAGTCAGAATATGTTTTTCCTGTGTTTTTTGTGGGTTTTTTTTAAGCAAAGCTACTTTCAGAAAAAGTCATAACAGTTCATTATAAACTGTTCTTCTCTGGGAAGCTGATTTGTGATCAAATATTTCAACCTGACACAATTAGGTTAGGAAGCAAAGTACCATCACATTAGATTGCAAAAGTAATTTTAAGTTGAAAGGAAAGCAATAAGTTCTGGTGAGAAGGGATTTTTGTTTGTTTTTGTTTGGGTTGCTTGACAGTAAACCACAGTGTGACTTATTGTCAGTGTTTTGCAATATAACAATGTAACTTATATCTGCTTTACTACAGAAAGAACTACCTCTTTCAATATGTTAGTAAAATTTAAGGTGATAAGCATCCATTCAATATGCCTTCTAATTGTTTAAATGCCAGCTATATAATAAAACTGAAGTCAAGTTTCAGGAAGGTTGTATTTCTATTCAAGATGGCTGGAACTTCTCAGGATGTCTTCATATCTTAAATCACCCAGGATCTGTTAAACACTCACATTTAAGAAATGGCTTACTAGATCATTTAATGTTTTAAGGGGATTAGAAGCAGATGTACAGCCCATGGCTTAGAAGTGAGCCAGTAGTCTAAATCAAACTCGACATGATAGTTACTGCCTGAATTGTATTCTAAAGGCCAAAGATTGAGTAGGTCATCAAGAATGGTTTCCCTTCTAACTACAGCCGGGAAGCCTGTAAATCAAAAAAACAACATGCCTGGCAGCATAGAACATTCGTTTTGTTCAGGGGCAACATCCTGGAAGCTTTGAAGACATCTTTAAAGAAAACAAAAGAAAATCTGTCTGTGCTTAGGGCTGTGGGAGGGAAGAAGTGACAAATTATCTAAGTATGGCATGATCTTCCTGACTCGATTTCCCCTAGGTGCATATCCCCAGCATTTCCTTTTATAATAGCAGTGAGATTGAAGCAGTGATTTCTTCTGTTCCTTATTATGAAGGCTTTCCTTCATATTTACTTAGAAAAAGATGTTCTCAGTACCCAAAGAGAGAAAGAAAGATCCATGAAAGATCTGGAGGTATTTTTCAATTTGATCGCTGGTCGTCAATTTTATGAATATCTCTTAAGAAACATGTCTGCTCTGCTCAGAAAGGGAAAACTTACAACAATAAAGAATGCCACTAAGTAATGATATTTTGAGTCATGGCCATTTCTTGCTGTAAAGTCAGGAATATCCTAACTGATAATGCCCTTATCAGTGAGAAGAGACACACACAGAGAGGGAGGGAGGGAGGGAGGGAGGGAGGGAGAGAGAGAGAGAGAGAGAGAGAGAGAGAGAGAGAGAGAGAGAGAGAGAGAGAGTTGATAGTCAATAAATAGAGACTCTGGTTTTTAGTTTAAAAGCCAAAAGTTGATTACCTGCAAATGGATTGGCTAAATTGTAGATTCTCCATTCAGAGATGGGACATACCTTTAGCGTATTGTGGACCTAAAATAAGAAAACAAAATGGTCCTTTTAACAGTAGATGGGTTGGGATGAAATCTAGGCTAACACTTCCTACCAATGTGATCTTAGACAATTTACCTAATTTATCTGAGCCCCACTTTCTCATTTATAGAATGGACATAATGCATGCCTAACAGTGCCTGGCATCTAGGAAACAGTAAATGCTGAGTCTGGTCCTCCAGATACTTGTATAGAGTGAATGATGAAGACAGGAAACTAAAACTGATAAAGATGAATATCTAATTTTTTCCGCTGCTTTATGAAGCCATAGTATAAAGGAGTTTTGGATTGTCTGGGATGTTTTTGTAATTTATGCTGTTTTCATTCTTCCCATTCAATAGTCAACATTGGACAATATTGCTTTTAGGGTGCTGTGTTACAGAAGTTTCCTGTTGTGTAATTGAAACCAAACCTGTTATCAAATAAGGTGAACTGACCCAGGAAGCATATTATTCCCACAGGAAAACTGTGCTTCTAGACTGTGTGCATCGAGCCAGGATAGTGACTATCCTATTGAGAAGACCCTGAACAGCAGCCCTATCAAATCTGAACGTGAAGCACTGCTAGTGGGTAAGGAAGCTAACAAACACACACATACAATGTTCCGAGTGCAGTGCAGAGGAGGATGGATTTTCCTAAGATGTATAAGCACACGCCAAATATTTATGAAGCATGACAGTGCAAGGACCCAGAGTCCTGAAGACTACAGGATAAGAACAAGTACAGATTTCAATAAAAAATGGTAATAGCAGCTCCCAGCCCTCTTCAAGCTCTTTGTGGCCACTACCACATCAAGTGTGAAGGTATAAGCACTATGCCAATAGGGGGTCCACTAGAGAAACACATTGTAGATTTTTTTAAATCTCTATGCAAGGTTAGCTGAGTCTTTCTCACTCCTCTTCAAGGGACAGTGCAGACACTGCATAGCAGAGAGCTTTTCCAGGTAAGCCTCCAGAGGAAGTGTATGCCTCTCGTAAGTTTTCCAGGTTTCAGGCAGCTGACTGTCTATAAGTGCTGGACACTGGTGGACTATGATGAAATAAATTTTAGAATTGCTCTCATTATATAGAAATTCATTCAAAGAGGCAAGATAGCATAAATGGTTAAGGAATCAGACAGACCTGGCTTCCTGTTTTGACTCCACCATTTCCATCCTGATCTTCAGTTCTTCCATCTGCAAAATGGGCATAATAATATTACCTATTTCAAAGGGTAGCTGTGAGTATTAAATACAATATTTCATCTAAATCAGTGTACCTGGTACCCAGCCCATATTAAGATCTAAATAAATGTAAACCATTTTGCACTTAACAGCACTATTCACAAATGCTTATTTACTTAAATTCCATTTGGAGAACAGTGGCAAATTGAGATCCTATGAAATATTTTGTCATTTAAAAGAGACTGATCTTAGGCCTCAGCAGATAATCCTAGCTGCCTTCTAGTAAGCTGAGCCACACAGTAGCCCCACCCCTGTCTCAAAAGCTCTTCACACTGATTGGCTTCTGCATATTTTTAAAATATCTGCCTCCTTTGGTAATGGATATTATACTCTGATTTAACAATTTGATATGTTAATAAGATGTGCCAGGGGATCTGTCATTGAGCCTTCGAGAAAAGTGACAATTTATTTCCGTTTTCCAACTCTTTAACAAATTGGCATGGCAACTGGGAGACCTGTCAGATAAAAGCTGGGGGTAGGAGGAAGCTTCTGTAAATCGAAAATTCTAGAAACAAAGATTCTTAAGATAAGTGTTTCTTGTTTTGTTTTCCTAAAGAAGTCTTGGGCTGACAGAGAGAATGGAAAATCTGTTTTTTAAGTTGGTTCTTTGAGTATGAACCAATAAAAACTGCTCAGGTTTTAAAACCCATTGAGTTGTTTTTTGGGCATTTGACAGGCTATCTTGACCAAAGCATCTAGAATTTCTTTGAACATGGACTGTCTTCTTCAGAATTTAAGTTTCTCAGCTTGAATCAGTGTTTAGAAATTCAATTTGCCTTGTCATTGAAGAATAAAGGAGTGTTATATAGTAATAACATCCATTTTGAACAGATTTTGAGCCCTACCATCAGTTATTCTAGATCCCCCAACCTATTCCTATGACATCTAATACTCGGAGGATTTTCACAAAGAACTAATTTGAACTTCAAACTATAGTTTAAACTTATGATATTCTTTGTCAATCTTTAAAAGGGACAGATAAGTTGCAGTTTATGAACTAAATCATATTTAGCTTTTATTTCCTGGAAGTTTTCAGCAAATTCAAGTCTGGGTCTATTTGAGATATCTAAGATCTTATAAAAGGAGGTGAATTTTAAAAATATAAAGAAAGAAATAGTAGACTTTTGAACAAAAGGAGTATTAGAGCAATTAACCTGGTGGAAAGAATGTGTAACTGCCAATCACCCCATAGTTATTATGAGTAGAAATTATGACCATTCCTGGAAGCTACAAACTGCCATGAGAATTTGAAGATTCAGGGCTTTGAACACAAACAAAATGTTAGTGATCACTTGAGCAGAAAAAAAAGTTTGGCTTTTCTTGTGGAGATAGTCACAGAATAAAACTCAAATACAATCAGCAAATTCTCTTGTGAGAGGCACACGGGTAGTCAGACAGAGTACTTCTACCACAAGACATTATTAATGCAGAAGAGGCTAAAGTCCAATTTGAAGACTGTGCAGAGGAACTGTAACAACTCAGCAAATCTAAATTTATTGTAAAATTCTAAGTTCCTTGTTAGAACTCAGGTCATCTTTAGCCATAAAAAATGATGGAAATTAATTCTCAAAATGCCAGCTTTTCTACACATTATATAGTGTAGTGAGAGGCAGTATGTTAAGAGTGATTGTCTGAGTTCAAATACCAGCCCTGCCACCTACCAGCTGTGTGACCTTGGGCAAATTGGTTAAATTTTCTGTGCCTCAGTGTCTCCTCATCTGTGATATGGGGATGGTAATACCTATCTCACAGGGCTGTTGTAAAGATTAAATGAGTAAAATAGATGTAAACTTAAAATAGTGCCCAGTACATAGTTTTTGTAACTCATGGCCAGCAGGTCGCAAGCCAAACAAGGCATGTGGTCCATGGACCGCGAGTTTGACATGCTTGTTGTACATAATAAGTTAGCTCTTGCTATACATTATCATGTGGTATCTCAAGTGTAACCTCCATGGTATTGTCTTTATAGGGATTATCTCCACATTCCTTCATGTTCACCCATTTGGAGCAAGCATTGAATACATCTGTTCCTACTTGCACCGTCTAGATAATAAGGTATGTGGGAGCCTGGAATTGGGATGTAGAGTTCTTTGTAAAGAGGTGAACTTACTCTCTTCAAGCATAGATAAGTCATTAGTAATTGTTCTAAGAAAATGTCCCTCACCTATTCTATCACTGTGATTCAGTGTGGAGCCTCATTCTGGCAAGTAGGATGACCATCTATCTCTGTTTGCTTAGGACTGAAGAGTTTCCTGGGACTTGGGACCTCCACTGCTAAAAGTGGGGGAAATCTGGGAAAACCTGAATGAGTTGGCCACCCAACTTCTAAGATACACCTTAAAGAAATTAATGTCCTCTCTCTTAATTTACTGTAAACTATAAATTAACCAGTTTTCTCACAAATCAGTCTTTTGCCCTGGGCCTATAACAGTGAAAAAATGCTAATTTTCTGAATTGGAAGTCTTACTCCAACCACCTCCCCAACCATCACCATCACCACTGCCATTGTCTATGATGAAACAATCAAGGCTAGGGCAAAACAATAAAACATCCTATATAATAAAGAGGGGATATGCAAATTGACCATGGATCCGGTCAATTTGCACCCACAGCTGAGGCTCAGTTCTCATAATGAGCCTTAAGGAGCAATCAGCAGGGACCTGAGGCTGTGCGCCCACCCACCTCCTGCATGGGGCTTGACAGGGGACCTCAGGTCCTGCCTTCCACCCCCAGGGCTTGACAGGAGACCTCAGGCTGCTCCCCCCGCCCTGGCACCAGGCCAGAGGAACTCAGGGTGTACCCTCTTCCCTGGTGCCAGGCCGGGGGACCTCAGGCCATGCCCCCCGCCCTGGCCCCAGGCCAGGGGACCTGAGGCTGTGCCCCACCCACCCAGTGGGACTTGACAGGGGCCCTCAAGGTGTGCCCCCCACCCTGGTGCTGGGCCAGAGGACCTCAGGCCATGCCCCCTACACCAGCGCCAGGCCAGGGGACCTCAGGCTGTGCCCCCTGCCCCAGTGCCAGGCTGGGGGATCACAGGCCACTCCCTCCACCCAGCAGGGCTTGATGGGGGACCTCAGGCCATGCCCCCCTGCCCTGGCACCCAGGGGACCTGAGGCTGCACCCCCCACCTGGCAGGGCTTGACAGGGTGGGACCGGCCAGGTCTGGATCTAGCCCAATGAAGGGGGGCCATCCAGGTTTGAGTCTCGAGCGATTTTGAGGTGCATGTGGGTGGTTGAAGACTTGACTCTGGGTTCCATGGTGCACCCCAGACTCTGACAGGAGGAAGATTTTCATATACATTTTTACTAATTTTATTTAATCTCTGACACTTCTATTATAGAGAAAGGGCAAATAGCAATATTAAAATATTTTCTCTAATTAATCCCCTTTTAATGTGCACGAATTTCATGCACTGGGCCACTTGTGGAACAATAAGTCTGTAACACAGACTAAATATTTGCTCACAGCCAATCTCATGGGCTTCTTCCTTCCCTGGATGACATCCTGTGGAGGAACTCACAAAGCATCAAGAGCAAGAGTAAGTGCTAGTTCCCTGGAAGGTCAAGGATGCATCACTGAAGGAGGAGGGAACTCTTGACTCCTTAGAATAAATAAACTCATGATAGATTTTTTTCAGAAGCAGCATTCAGTTAAACCTGCTCATTGATTGTACTCACTATTTCACAGGATCCAGACCTTTTGAGAAGTGCCATTGGAACGCAGACTCACGCACTTGGATGTCCAAAATGTTAAGTCATTTAGGCATATGTGCTCTAACAGAGGCACTGGCCCATTTGGGAATCTAGCTATGATGATACATCCTCCTCGTGGCATTTGTTTCATTTCTAGCTTGCACTCCCCTCATTACTCTCTGGGAAATGATGCTATTCTGCAATTAAATGGCCCATTTGGCAGTGGAAGGAGGGATGGAATGTGAGCACCAGGACCAAGTGGTCAGTTGAAGTGGTATAAAATTGAACTATATATTAGTACAAATTATCTGGTTCTTTTTTTTATTGTAAAAATAATGCATACATACTATCTAAAAACTAGGGGCTCAGTGCACAAAAATTTGTGCACTCGGGGGGGGGGGGGAGTCCCTCAGCCCAGCCTGTGCCCTCTCACAGTCTGGGAACCCTCGGGGCATGTCCACCTGCTGGCGTGCCTGGCCAGCCTGGGTAAGGGGCTGATGGCTGTTTGCAGGCTGGCCAAACTCCCCAGTGGGGACCTCACCCCATGGGGGTGTGGCCAGCCTGGGTGAGGGGCTGAAGGCCGTTTTCAGGCTGCCCACATCCCCTTCAGGGTTTGGGTCCCTAATGGGGTACCTGGGCAGCCTGGGTGAGGGGCTGAGGGCTGTTTTCAGGCTGCCCACAGCCCCTTCAGGGTTCAGGTCCCTACTGGGGTGCCTGGACAGCCTGGGTGAGGGACTGACAGCCATTTTCAGGCTGTCCACAACTCCCATTTACCCAAGGTCCCAGCGAGACTGGCTGGAATCAGGTTTTCTGGGGTTTATTTATCTTCTATAATTGAAACTTTGTTACCTTGAGTGGAGGCCCAGGCAAGTAACAAAGCCTCCTGTTTGCTTCAGCTCCATGGCTTCTATAATTGAAACATTGCTGTGAGTAGAGGCACAGCCGGCCTAGGCAGGCAGTTGCAATGGAAGCCTCCTGTTTGCTCTAGTTCTATGGCTGCCAGCCTCCATCTTAGCTGGGTCAATTTGCATACAGTCGCTCTGATTGGCTGGGGGTGTGGCTTAGGTGTCTCAGAGTGGTGGTTAATTTGCATATTACTCTTTTATTAGAGTAGGTGTAATTCATATAGAAATATAATAAAAGGAAAGTTATTCACAACCCAACCCCTCAAGGATAACCACTGTTAACAGTTTGGCATATCTTTATTTCAGACCCTTTTCTACGCATATGTCTCACCTGTATCATATGTATATATGAGTAAACATTAAGTATTTGTGTTTTCTGAAATGGGTATTCAACTCTATACGCTACTTTGCAATGTGATTTCACTTAACTGGAATACAGTCTATTAGCACTGGGAAGAAAGCTTGATCTCCCTCCTATCCAGACCCAGGTCCTCCTGAGCAACTTCCTGCCAGAGTAATGCCAGGCCCTCCCAAAGAGAGCCTATATTGTACCAAGAGAACTGAGGATAACCCTTCCTCTAGCTCCAGAAGTATTTAGTGTGGTGTCAATTTGAAGTTTCTATAAAGATTTCCTACTGCTTTTCTGTCAGGCCCTAGTGCCCAGGTTCACAGTTAGGAATGTTGCTACCAGCATAAAAATGACCATGTCAAGCAAGCCCTAAAGGGATCACAGATTTGTTTTTATACTGATGTGAGTGGATGTGTGTGTGTGTGAGTGTGTATGTGTGAAGGAGAGAGAGAGAGAAAGAGAGAGAGAGAGAGAGAGAGAGAGAGAGAGAGAGAGAGAGAGAGAGAGGGAGAGAGAGATAGATATGGGAGTGGGGGACAATACACAGAATTAGTTCACTTTTCCTTTGTGAACCAATGCATATATGGAGAATTCTATTCTGGTAGCAGCCATTTCTGCCTCACTCCCTTCCCAAAAGGCTTTGCAGCTTCGGTAGGCCTGCACATAGCATCACTAACATTGATCTGCTGCCATTCAGCTGATTAAAAACCCAAGCCTCTCCATTATGACTGATAAAAGCTTTTTCCAACAGAAATCTCAGAGTTGGAAAATAGTATGGAGGTTCCTGAAAAAAATAAAAATGGAACTACCCTATGACCCAGCCATTCCACTTTTGGGTATATGTCTGAAGAAACTCAAAACACTAATTCAAAATAATATATGCACCCTTATATTCATTGAAGCATTATTTACAATAGCCAAAATATGGAAGCAACCCAAGTGCCCATCAATAGATGAGTGAATAAAAAAGTGGTGGTACATATATAAAATTATATATTATATAAAAATGTGTACAATAGTATAAATTTACTAAAACTCATCAATATGTGAAATAAGTGAATTTATTGTATGTGAATTATACTTTATGCTTTATTTAGTAAAGCAGTTATGAAGTACATAAACAAATAATAAACTCTGTCTAGTGGTCACAACAGAAGAAGGCTGCCATCCAGAAGCCACTCACCCAACACATACACATGTATAAGGAGGGGGACAAGGTCAACACCACTCCAATGTACATGTACACATCAGCATCCTAAAGTAAGCAACATTAGCGGGGGGAACCAGATTAGGAAGGTAAAATTGGTTTTGAATAAAGATGTGCTCTCCTCCCCACAGATCTGCACCAGTGATGTGGAATGTCTCATGAGCAGACTTCAGCATACCTTCAAGCAAGAATTAACTGGAGTTGGAGCCAGTCTAGAGAAGAGATGGAAATTCTGTGGCTTTGAGGGCTTGAAACTGACCTGAATTCATCTACTTAACAACCTGGGATCCTGAAAATAAATGTGTGTTGGACAAGCTTAGAAAGTGATTTGTATTTTCAATGGTTTCCAGTGGAAATTGCTTTAAATTTTTCAACTCATTCCTGGAATCTATTTTGACTTAAAATAAGGATCCTAGAGCATCACCTCAAGCTACAGGCTCTAAAAAGAAATTTACTCAAACCTCAAGTGCTGTAACTTTCTTTCTGTCAGTTGTCTTTTTTATTAGTAGTATTGAAAAAGGCCTAAGGCTAAAGAGTATTTGGGTGTTTTCGATGTCTGTACTACTGTTGTAGACTTCAGTATTTTTTAAAACACTGTTAACTGAAATATTTTGATGATTTGTGCGTGATTTGTGTTTCAAAAGTTCTGTTCACATTAATGTTGCTACTGGTGAGAGGAATGTGAGGAGCACTAGGTACTCCATAACTGACGTCTTTCCAATCCCTAGTAAGTGAATAACACACCAGTCTTCTAGAAGGTTTTGATCAGGTTCGCCTTTTAAAAGACAAAGCATGACATGTGGCTTTTGAAAATTACTGTCAAACAAAAGTTGACAACTGTTCCAAACTTATTTTCTCTAATATAGCAGATAAAATTTATTTCAGAATTAAAAAACAATACAAATCTCCATGGATGTGCAGAAAGCAAGTCTCCAGTATGACTGGCATGTGTATGTGCTATTTAGAATCACTCTGTAAATAGTCTGCTTTTAAAGGAGGGCATGTTTAGTTCTCTATGAGTTAAAACACGTGTGTGCATGTACGCATGTGCACACACACATTAACAAAAGAGATTTATTTTAATATGTTTTCCCTTTGGCCTTCGCACAAAATCTATTGGTCCCTTTTTTCTACTGTCGGTGTGTTGAATTGCAAAGTATGTACTGCTGTAAATACTGTGTTTATTTCATGCTGAATGTTTGCAAAGAGTTGATAGGAGTATTAGTAGAAAACTCTTGGTAATGAATGAATACTGGGCCAGTGTTGTGAGGCTTCCTGAAAATAAGTCAGCTCCACCTGGAGTGTCAGGGACACCTCCAGATTGCAATGTTGGTGTGGGTGGGCCAGTCAGGTGGAAGAGAAAGGGGAAAATGAGGATTTGGGGCTAATATCCTGCTTGGTGGAAGAGAAAGGGGAAAATGAGGATTTGGGGCTAATATCCTGAGGCATAGATGATCTTTTCTTTCTTTGTATTGGTGGTGCTTATAAGAACATAAGCATGTCCTCCCTTGAGCTTTGATTCAAAATAATTGAATGTACTAAGTAAGCAAAGCCGATGAAGAGTATTTCAGGAAAATACTTTGTAAATGAGATTTCAGGAGTGTTCAAAGTTGTATTTTTGAAAGATAAATATTCCTTTTTTATACCTCGCTTTGGTGTTATGTTTTAAATTACTTGCTCTCTAAGTAATCCTTCAGCAAATTATTTCAGTTTCTTCCTTTCAGTTATCAGGATGTTGGAAGAAGATGCTAAACTTGCTGCTTTGACAACTAGAAATAGGATTCCATGACAGCCCATTCATGCTGAAGTTAGCTTCCCCCTTAAGCACTCAGCTGTTGCACCAGCAGGAAACTAGGTTAATTTTTACACTAGCTTCCTCACTGAAGCATCTCTGTCATCAATACTACAGAAGGCTTTTATCCATCTGTCTAAAGGGTCCTGAATGTAGTATTTTAACAATATCTATGAACACAAGGGAAATTTGCCAGGTATCAATTATTTCATTTTTATACATGCTTAACAGATACTTTTAACTTTATTTGTATTGTTGACACTATTACAGATGTCCCCATTCCCCCCACCTTTGCCCATCGCCACTCAAACCTCACCCCCCTCATTCCCTCTGGCCAGCACCACAATGTTGTCTGTGTCTATGGGTTTCCTTTGGCTAATCCATTCACATTCTTTCATCCAGTCCCCTCTTCCCCCTCATCTTTGACAGTATCTGTTTGTTCCATGTATCCATGCCTCTTTTTCTATTTGCTCTTCAGTTTATTTTCTTAATTAGATTCCACATATAAGTGACATCATATGGTATTTGTTTCTCTCTGACCGTCTTATTTCACTTAGCATAATCCCAGGTACATCCATACTGTTGCAAAAGGCAAGGTTTCCTTCCTTTTTATAGCTGCATACTATTCCATTGTACAACAGCCTTTTTATCCACTCATCTACTGATGAACATGGGCTTTTTCAAGATATTGGCTATTGTAAATAATACTGCTATGAACATAGAGGTGCATATATTCTTTCAAATTGGTGTTTCAGGATTCTTATTCTATTCAGGATATATTTATTCTAGATGTGTGAAACATTCTATTACTATTTTAATAGGAATTGTATTAAACCTATAGATTGCTTTGGGTAATATGGACATTTTAATGATATTAATTCTTCCAATCCATGAACACAGTATATGTTTCCACTTCTCTTTATCTTCCAAAATTTCTTTCTTCAATGTCCTATAGTTTTCAACTACAGGTCTTTTACCTCCTTGGTTAAATTTATTCCTATGTACCTTATTTTTTGTGTTGTTGAATTAGTAAATGGGATTCTTTTCTTAGTTTCTCTTTCTGATAGTTTATTATTGGTGTATAGAAATGCCACTGATTTCTGAATATTAATTTTGTATCCTGCTACTTTTGTGAATTCATTTTTAAATCTAGAAGCTTTTTGGTGGAGTCCTTAGGGTTTTCTTTGTACAGTATCGTAGCATATCATCTGTGAATAATGACAGTTTTACTTTCTCCAATGTGGATGCCTTTTATTTCTTCTTGTCTGATTGCTGTGACTAAGACTTCCAGTGCTGTGTTGAATAAGTGTGGTGAAAGCAGACATCCCTATCTTGTTCCTGATCTTAAGAGAAATGCTTTTAGTTTTGCCCGTTGAGAATATTGTTGGCTGCAAATTGGTCATATATGGCCTTTATTATGCTGAGGTATGATCCTTCTATTCCCACTTTTCTGAGGGATTTTATCATAAATTTGTGCTGGATTTTATCAAATGCTTTTTCAGCATCTATTTTTCTTTATTTTATACTAGAGGCCCGGTGCACAAAATTTGTGCATTCGGGGGGGGGGGGTCCCCCTCAGCCTGGCCTGTGCTCTCTCACAGTCTGGAACCCCTCAGGGGATGTCCACCTGATCAGGCCTAAGCTGGCAATCAGACATCCCTCTGGCAGCCCAGGAGCCCTCAGGGGATGTCCACTTGCTAACAGGGAGCAGGCCTAAGCTGTACTGAGGAAGTGGGAGAGGCTCCCACCACCACCGCAGTACTGGCAGCCGTCAGCCTGGCTTGTGGCTGAGCAGAGCTCCCCCTGTAGGAGCACAATGACCACCAGGAGGAAGCTTCTGCATTGAGCATCTGCCCCCTGGTGGTCAGTGTGTGTCATAGTGACCAGTCATTCCCATTCGCTCTGCTGTTATGGTCAATTTGCATATTACCCTTTTATTATATAAGATATAATAAAAGCATAGTATGCAAATTGTCCCCTCAACCTGGAGTTGTCCGAGAGTTCGACCAGAGGCTCGGGCCAGCCAGGGGAATGAAGGGAGGCTCTGGCCACCAGTGGCAATGGTGATGGTGGTTATGGTGGTAGCAGTGGCAGGTGACCAGGGAAAGGGAGGGAGGCCCCAGGGGTGGCAGGGGGCCTGGGGAAGGGAGGGAGTACCCAGCCGGCAGCTGATAGTGGGCCTACCAGTGCATGAATTTCATGCATTTGGACTCCAGCATATATCCTATCTAATAAAAGAGTAATATGCAAATTAGGTGTCACTCCATCACAAAGATGGGCACCCCCATAGACACAAGATGGTGGTGCCCATGGCCACATCCTATCTAATAAAAGAGTAATATGCAAATTAGGTGTCACTCTGTCACAAAGATGGCCACCCCCATAGCCACAAGATGGCGGTGCCCATAGCCACATCCTATCTAATAAAAGAATAATATGCAAATTAGGCATCATTCTGTCACAAAGATGGCTTACCTCATAGCCACATCCTATCTAATAAAAGAGTAATATGCAAATTAGGCATCACTCCATCACAAAGATGGCTGCCTCCATAGCCACAAGATGGCAATGCCCAATCCAGCTCAACCCCGCCACTGAAGTGGTCAGGCCTGTTAGCCAGACAGGTGACGGGGAGATGGGGGCTCAAGGGGCAAAACAGGTGATCAGAGGGAGCTGGGGGTCCCCTGCCCAGGCCAGAGGCCTTTGCCCAGGGCCTCAGGCATGGGCAAGGGCAGAGCCGGTGATCAGAGGGACAAGGGGCAAAGCCGGTGATCACAGAGGGCTGGGCTCTGTGAACCCAAAAATCGGAGGGGTTTGGGGGTCTTCTGCCCAAGCCTGCATCCTTGGCCAAAGGTTACAGGCCTGGGCTGGGATGGAACTGGGATTGGAGAGGCAGGGGTGGAGCCAGTGATCAGAGTGAACTACAGAGGAAACACCTTTCCTTACTGATCATTGGCTAAGCTCCCTGTATGCCACTGGTAATGTTCTTAGTAACTTGGGTAATAAGAATCCAAAAAGGTGATCTAGGGCTTTTCCACCACACTCCTGGAGAAAAAAAATGAAGATCCACTGCTGGAGGTCTAAGAAATGTCATATCCTGCTCTAGGCAGTTTGGCTCAGTGCATAATGCCTCAGTCTGCTGACTGCAGGGTCAGGGTTCAATTCTGACCAAGGGCATGTACCTAGGTTGCAGGCTTCTCCCCGGCCAGGGCCCAGGTCAGGGCATATGCAGGAGGCAACCAGTCAAAGTGTTCCTCTTACTTTGTTGTTTCTCTCTATTTTTCCCTTCTCTTCCACATTCTCTAAAAATCAGTGGAAACATATCCTCAGGTGAGGATTAAAAAAAAAAGAAATGTCATATCCTATGAAAGACACATCTTGAAAATGCCTACAGAAAGTTGTCATTTCTTCATGGTGAAGGGACTGGAGTCCATGTTGATGAAAACACCTTGGTGGCTGCAGTGACTGGCAGTGGCTGCAGCAGCGGGGTAATGGGGCTGGTGACTTCCCCTGATTAGCCTGGTTGCCTCCCACAAAGGGAGGCCAGACTGCGGCTTAAGCCCACTCCCCAAGGGGAGCAGGGAGCGGGCCTAAGTTGTCAGTAGGATACCCCCTGAGGGCTCCCAGTATGTGAGAGGGGGCAGGCTGGGCTGAGGAACTCCCCCACCCAGTGCACAAATTTCATGCACTGGGCCCCTAGTGTGTGTGTGTGTGTGTGAAGCCCAGTGCATGAAAATTCGTGCACTGGAGGGGAGTGGGTCCCTCAACCTGGCCTGCCCCTTCTCACAGTCCAGGAGCCCTCAGGGGATGTCCTACTGATGGCTTAGGCCGGTCCCCACGGGGAGCGGGCCTAAGCTGCAGTCTGGCCTCCCTCTGTGGGAGGTAACCAGACTATCAGGGGAAGACACTGCCCCCATCATTCCCTCACTGCTGGTGCCTCTGGCCTCCCTCTGCAGGAGGCAACTGGCACAATCAGGGGAAGGCAATGCAACCCATTATACATCTGCAGCCACTGCCAAGAGCTGTGGCTGCCTGAGCCTTGGTCCTCACAGCTACTGTGGCTTTCCTGAGCCTCGGTCCAGCTCTCATTGCCTAAGCGTCGGGCCCTCTCAGCAACAGCCACCATGCATGGCTTGCCTGAGCCTCAAGCTGTCCCTGGTAGTGGCAGCTGCCATCCGTGGCTTCCCTGAGCCTCAGGTAGCTGCCGCAGCTTTGTCCTGAAGATGTCCAGTCTAATTAAAATATTACCCTTTTATTAGTGTGTGTGTGTGTGTGTGTATAATGTTTAAAGTATTACATGTCTCCTTTTACCCCATCTACCCCTCCTCAACCCCCCACCCCGCAACACACACACCCCACCCCCACAATCAGTGTCTGTGTACATTGGTTATGCTATATGCATGTGTACAAGTCCTTTGGTTGAACTCTTACCTGCCCCCTCACAACCTCCCCTGCCTTCCCTCTGAGGTTTGATGCTGTTGTTTGATTCTTTTCCATCTCTGGGTCAATTTTTGTTCATCAGTTTATCTTGTTCATTATATTCCACAAATGAGTGAGATCATGTAATATTTATCTTTCTCTGACTGGCTTATTTTGCCTAGCGTAATGCTCTCCATGTCCATCCATGCTGTTGTGAATGATAAGAGTTCTTTTTTATTTAAGGCAGGATAGTATTCCATTGTGTAGATGTACCATCATTATTGGTTTTTTTCATTTATTTATTTATTGTGTAAAGTTTTACATATTCATTCTTTTTCCCAGATTGACCCCCTCCCCCTGCCCCAGCCATTCCCACCCCGGACAAGCCCCCACTTTCCTAGTGTCTGTGTTCATTGGCTATGCTAATATGCATGTTTACAATTCCTTTGGTTGCTTTCTAACCCCCCTCTCCTGCCATTTGTCTCTGGATCTATTCTTGTTCATCAATGTATGTTGATCATTATATCCCACATATGAGTGAGATCATGTGATATTTATCTTTCTCCAACTGGCTTATTTCGCTTAGTATAATGCTCTCCAGTTCCATCCATGCTATTGCAAATGATAAAAGTTCCCTCTTTTTATAGCAGCATAGTATTCCATTGTCTAGCTGTACCACGTGGTGTTGTTTTTTAATCCACTCATCTGTTAATGGACACAAAGCCTGTTTCCAAAGCTTAGCTATTATAAATTGTGCTGCTAGGAACATAGGAGTGCATATGTCCTTTCTGATTGGTATTTCTGATTTCTTGGGATATATTCCTAAAAGTGGGATTACTGGGTCAAATGGAAGTTCCATTTTTAATTTTTTGAGGAAACTCCATACTGTTATTTACAGTGGCTGCACCCAGTCTGCATTCCCACCAGCAGTGCGTGAGGGCTCCTTTTTCTCTGCATCCTTGCCAACACTTGTCATTTGTTGATTTGTTGATGATAGCCATTCTGACAGGTGTGAGATGGTACCTCATTGTTGTTTTGATTTGCATCTCTCAGATGATTAGTGACTTTCAGCATGTTTTCATATGTCTCTTGGTCTTCTTTGTGTCTTCTTTGGAAAAGTTTCTACTTAGGTCTTTTGCCCAATTTTTGATTGGTTTATTTTTCTTCTTTTTGTTAAGTTGTATGAGTTACCTATAAATTTTGGAGATTAAACCCTTATTGGAGATAACATTGGCAAATATGTTCTCCCATGCAGTGGTCTTTATTGTTTTGTTGATGGTTTCTTTTGCTGTGCAGAAGCTTTTTATTTTGATGTAGTCCCATTTGTTTATTTTCTCCTTAGTTTCCATTTTCTTAGGAGCTGTATTGGTAAAGATATTACTATGACATATGTCTAAGATTTTGCTGCCTGTGGATTCTTCTAAGATTTTTATAGTTTCCCATCTTATGTTTACGTCCTTTATCCATTTTGAATTTATTTTTGTGTATGGTGAAAGTTGGTGGTCTAGTTTCATTGTTTTGCATGTATTGGTCCAATTTTCCCAACATAATTTGTTGAAGAAACTGTCTTGACTCCATTGTATACTCTTGCCTCCTTTGTCAAATATTAATTGAGCATAATGGCTTGGGTCGATTTCTGGGTTCTCTCTTGTGTTCCATTGATCTATATGTCTGTTCTTGTGCCAGTACCAGGCAGTTTTGAGAACAGTCTTTTTATTCCAAATAAATTTTGGGGGAGTTTGTTCTAAGTCTGTGAAATAGGCTATTGGTATTTTAACAGGGATTCATTGAATCTATAGATTGTTTTGGGTAGTATGCACATTTTAATGATGTTGATCCTGGAAATCCATGAACACAGTATATTCTTCCATTTGTTTATGTCTTCCTCTATCTCTTTTCTCAATGTCCTATAGTTTTCTGAGTACAGGTCTTTTACCTTCTTAGTTAAGTTTATTCCTAGGTATCTTAACTTTTTTGTTGCAATGGTAAATGGGATTGTTTTTTTAGTTTCTCTTTCTGTGAGTTCATTATTGGTATATAAAAAATCCATAGATTTCTGGGTGTTAATTTTGTATCCTGCTACATTGCCAAATTCATTTATTAACTCTAGTATGTTTTTAATGGAGTCTTTAGGGTTTTCTATGTACAATATCATCTCACCTGCAAATCATGACAGTTTTACTTCTTCTTTTCCAATTTGGATGAATTTTATTTCTTCTTGTCTGGGCACTATGGATAGCACTTCCAGTATTATGTTGAACATGAGTGGTGAACATGGCATCCCTGTCTTATTCCTATTCTTAGGGAAAATGTTTTGAGTTTTTGCCCATTGAGTATGATGTTGGCTGTAGGTTTGTCACATAAGGCTTTTATTATGTTGAGGTATCCCTCTATTTCTTTCTTTTTTTTTCTGGAATAGGTTATTTTTTTCCCATTTTTTTATTATTACATAAAGCTTTACAAAGATTAGTACATATATCTCTTTTTCCCCCTGCCCTTCCCCCCACCTCCCCTACCCCCCAGTGATTTGTGTCTATTGGTTATGCTTAAATGCACACACAAAAGTCCCATGGCTGATCTGTTACCCTCCCCCCAACGTCCCTGTCCTTGTTGCTGTGATTTGACAGTCTGTTTGATGTTGCTCTGCCTCTGTATCCATTTTTTTCACCAGTTTATAATGGTTATTATTATCCATAGATGAGTGAGGACATGTGGTATTTTTCTTTCATTGACTGGCTTATTTCACTTAGCATTATGTTCTCCAGCTCCATCCATACTCCTGCAAATGCTAAGAACTCCTTCCTTTTTACAGCAGCATAGTATTCCATTGTGTGGATGTACCACAGTTTTCTAATCCATTCATCTGTTGATGGGCACTTAGGCTATTTCCAAATTTTAGCTATGGTAAATTGTGCTGCTATGAACGTACGGATGTATATGTCCTTTCTGATTGGTGTTTCTGGTTTCTTAGGATATATTCCCAGAAGTGGGATCACAGGGTCAAAAGGGAGATCCATTTTTAATTTTTTGAGGAAACTCCATACTGTTCTCCACAGTGGCTGCACGAGTCTGCATTCCCACCAGCAATGCACAAGGGTTCCTTTTTCTCCGCATGCTCTCCAGCACTTGTCATTTGTTGATTTGTTGATGATAGCCATTCTGACAGGTGTGAGATGGTACCTCATTGTTGTTGTGATTTGCATCTCTCGGATGATTAGTGACTTTGAGCATGTTTTCATATGTCTCTTGGCTTTCTGAATGTCCTCTTTTGAAAAGTGTCTATTTAGGTCCTTTGCCCATTTTTTGATTGGATTGTTTGTCTTCTTTTTGTTAACTTGTATGAGTTCCCTATAAATGTTGGAGATTAATCCTTTATCGGTGATAACATTGGCAAATATGTTCTCCCATGTAGTGGGTTTTCTTGTTGTTTTGCTGATGGTTTCTTTTGCTGTGCAGAAGCTTTTTATTTTGATAAAGTCCCATTTGTTTATTTTCTCTTTAGTTTCCAATGCCCTAGGGGCTGTGTCAGTGAAGAAACCGCTTTGGCATATGTCTGAGATTTTGTTGC
>PVJC01004280.1:0-64871 GCA_004026665.1 Murina feae
CAAGTAAAAGAACAAAGATAAAAAAGACAAAAATAAATAATATTAGTAATTAATAAGAAAATTAATAAGAAAGGGATCAGATATATGAGATAAAAAAACAATAGGCCACTATTTCCATCTATAACCTAAATTTTCATTTGTACTAGTACACAAAATATATTTAAATAAGTTAAAGTAAAAATATGATTTTTTAATTTTTTAAATATATTTTTATTGATTTCAGAGAGGAAGGTAGAGGGAGAGATAGAAACATCAATGATGACAGAGAATCATTGATCAGCTGCCTCCTGCATACCTACTAGGGGACAAGCCTGCAACCTGGACATGTTTCTTAACTAGAATTGAACCCAGGATCCTTCAGTCAGCAGGCTGACATTTTATCCATTGAGTTAAACCAGGTAAGGCCAAATATGATTTTTTTAATCATGAAAAATAATGCTTAAAAACTTTGTCCAAAAATATGACAACAGAGAAACTATAAAATATAGGAAAAGTACTTAAGTAACATCCTGGTGCCAAGAAAGAGATAATCTATTATTATACAAATTATTTCAAAGAAGGAAAAACCAGTAAGAAAACTCCAATTTTTAAATTAAACTGGACATGGGCAGTTAAAAAAAATAAATTATAGACTAAGTCCCTTATAAATACAGACACAAATCCCCTAAATAAAGTATGAAAACTTTGAATGTTATGTGCATTTTAAAAGACTGCATCATTACCAGGTATCATTTTACTCAGAAATGCAGATTATCTCAAAATCTGAAAATCCGTTTATTAAGTTATTGACAGATTAGAGTGAGAAAATCATATGTCCATCTCAATGAACACAGGAAAATCATTAGTTAATTTATATTACAAAATTCTTAGTTAACTAGGCACACTTAAACTACTCAGTGTCCCGGGCCTAACATAGGTACAGACACAGGGAAACTGCTCCTTCCACAATCCAATGGGGGAGCATATTGGCTAAGGTGAACAGGAGGAGTCTTATGTCTGTGAAGTTTCAGTTTAATAATCATCCACTCAGGCTCCTCCAGAAGTGTGAATTTTGCAACAGGAAATGATCATGTGAACTGATTTGGGTTAAATCATGGGCATGGGTAGTGAGGAGCAGAAGGGGCAGGAGAATGGAAAGGACACACTATGCTTTATAATTCTAATTTCATTCCTATAGTTTATTTGTACTCTGGGCAGCCCGGCAGTTTCTAAGAACCTATTCATACTTTTAATTAGATTATGCCATCCTGAATGTGATCATTCTGATGCTGATGGCATTGGTCACCATATGCATATTCTGAATGACCCCTTAATTTGGCCTCTGTATCAGTGGCAAGAAAGGGAAGTGACTATCAAATAGCTGACTAATCCATTCTAGCCAGATTTAGCAAGAGTAAGACCAACACCTCTCTGCAAATGACTCAATGCTATCCATTTCAGTTTTTAAATTGGTGTCTCCTAGCTTTGCTGCCTGCGATTTGATAAGTATGATTGTGTCTATCCTCTGGACCCTCATTTTTTTTTTTCAGTTAAAATATATACACGTATAGACATGTATGTAGTCATTTTAAAATGCATTCATATTACTGAAATGTTGCTGAGACTTCTCTCTTCACAGACAGTTGCTATCTCATTCCAAATTTGTTAAAAAAAGTTTTTTTGTGTGTGTGGAAAATTCAGATGAGGAGAAATGCTCTCCATTATGGCTGCAGTGTGTTTCAGATGCCACACTTCTCTGAAAACAGGAGGACTGTATAGCGTCACTTGGGAAACAGAGACGTGTTTTTAAAACACCAGTCATTCCACTTTGGACTTAGCAATTAATATCATGGAGAAAAGTTTCAAAATGGTGTTTCTTGTACAACAGCTTTCCTGGGTAAACTTGAAGATGTTGGATGAGGAGTTTACCTAATTCTACCAGGCAGTGGGGACTTGGAAGACTAGGAAGACTTCTAGGAAAAGAGGAAGCTTATATTCTTATAGTTTGAGCAGAGGTGTCAGAAATACATTTGGTGTAGAGGGGATGGAAAGGGGCATTAACTGAAGAAAATTAAAAAAAGGTGCAACTTGAAGATAACTGAGAGAAATTCTTTGGGTGTTCTGACATCCAGTATGCTAAGATGCAGAGGTGGGGAGAAATATGAGAAAGATCGCTTAAGGAGGCAGGAAAAAACAAACATTTCATTATCTTTGTTTTCCCACACAGGGTGGAGCCAAATTAGGTTTACAGTTGTTTGTATGGAACATAATACAATAATCTATACTAATAAAAAGGTAATATGCTAATTAGGGTGGATGTCTTCCAGACATCCATTCGGACAAAGCCACAGCAGCTGTGAGGCCCAGGCAGCCCAGGGCTCACGGAAGCCATGGGCTCAGGTAGCCATGAGCCACTGCAGCTGCGAGGCCCAGGGCTCAGACCTTGCAGCTGCCTCAGCTAGCAGTGAGGTGATGGGTGGGCGTCTTCTCCTGATCATCCCAGTCGCCTACCACAGAGGGAGGCCAGATTGCGGCTTAGTCCTGAGGGCTCCCGGACTGTGAGAGGGGGCAGGCTGGGCTGAGTGAATTTTCATGCACTGGGCCTCTAGTCCTATATAATAAAAGCATAATAGGCAAATTGACCAAATGGTCGAACAGTGGAATGGACATCCAGATGACCATCCAGGACCACGTCATGATACCCACTGGCACCAGGCCAGCCAAGGCAGGTGTGATGAGATTGGTGCCAGCAGCTGGGAAAAAGAAGGCTACTCTTGCATGAATTTCTTGCATGAATTTGGGCCTCTAATTGATAAATAATAATACAAGAATAAACTCTGTGTTTTGCATACTCACAACTGTAGACCTACTTTTGCCACACTCTGTAAAATAAGTACAGAGAGCAATAATACCTTTAAAAATCTTTGAGACAATAGTTTGTGTCTCTTAAGCAGACAGTGTCACTCCTGCAGAATGAATTTCCCTGGAAGATAAATGGGAAGTCACTTTCATTGTATCCTGGCAGTATTTGTTAAAGCAATAATGATCATCGTCTAAGCCATTGCTCCCAGGATTAATGAGAGTCCAGGAGGAGTTGATGGTCCAAGATGCAGAGAAGAGTTGTTAAATCCCACATAACTATTAAGTCCCTGATAATTCACTGTGGCTAAAGATGGTGATGGTGAGACAGGCATATCATAGTGATGGGACTGGGAGGGACAGACAGAGATGGGTGTGTTTGAAAAGCTGTGAATCTTCCAGAGCTCATAAAAATGATTCCTTTTGTACCATTAGTTATTTAAATGCATAGCTCACCTTCTCGACTTCATGGAGGTGGTATGAAACGGAATAATTTTACCTTTGTAATACTCAATAATTTTACCTTTGTAATACCCACTTTCACAGAATTAATACTAACTTCTCTTTCTCTTCACTCCCTTCTTTACCATTTACAAATACCCATTCATACCCAGTGCTTATACATTATGAGGAGAAACAGCAGCAGCCGATAAACAGTAAAAGTTGTTCTCTAGGATCTGTGGCAAGGTCTTTGTCACTTCAGCTGAACCCACGTGTAGAAGTGAATATTACAGTCTGGAGGTGAGGAAAAATAGAAATCAGTTTATGAATCCCAAAAGAGCATTGCCAAATAGAAGGTTCTAATGATACAAGTGAGTAAGCTGACCAGCTCCATTGAGCCTGAGTTTGGGGACCTTTCTTTCTGATTCTGTACCATGTTCATTCAATATGATTTAAAATTATTTATCAGGAGCCTATTATGTGCACTGGTAAATAAAACTGTTATGGCTTCTTTTCAGAACCACTTTTTTCCCTGGAAAATAAGTTTTCAATAAACATTAGCTGTTGTTATTATTTCCCAAATAAAAGTGAGATATTGTAATCCCACTACAGTCTCAACAATGGTTGCCACTCTTGCAAGTATCAAAGACTTTGTTCCCACATCAAACATTCCTCATTGGGGTGGTTTAAAGATAATTATGGTGAATTCTAATTTTATTACCCCCAAAATATATTAAAAATGTAGATCTTTTATAATTCCTTCAATTAACAGTAGACACTTCTTGATTACTTTCTAATTAAATCATTTCACTCTAAGACTTGGTAATTACAACAAGAAGTTATTAAAATTAGAAAACATTTGCTAACTCAGTACTTTTGCTTATTAAGCTTTTGTCATTTAATATTGCCAAACAGTCTATGAAGATGTATGAGCAAAGAAACTGATTTTAATGTCTTTAGCTGCAATAATTAACTACAGGTGTCCCAAACAATGCAATGTTTCTTTCTTACCACATATTTATCTGTAAAATCTATTGTTCTTGCCACCTAGTGGATTTTTCCCCCTTGCCTATTAAACTATGTTTTACCTGATATTAATGCTCCTCCTATAAAAGAGAACCATATCCTTGGATCTCCTCTGCTCTGGTATTTTATCTTTCTTTGGTGCCCTGATGAAAATAAGCCCATAGCTTATTATAAGAATCAGAGTTACTCTGCCTTTGATGGTCTTATCTGACTGATCACCACATTACAATCTATAGGACAGTAAACTTCCCCAATCAGATACATTTCTGGAAAGAAAAACATCCATATTGCTGAGGCCTGAGAAATGGACTGTGTAGTTTGCCATCTCAATATGTCAATAGGGTGACAATTTGTTTTTATCAGATTTCTTAGGTGGTGTGATATCTTTTATCTTTAGTGGCTAGCTCCTAGTGGGTGAGGGAGAGGTGAGGAGAGGTGATTGTTCTTTCCTTCAGACGAGGCTCAAAGAAAATTAAAGAACACATTTCTATCCTGCTCTTTCAAAATCAGGGTAAGCGGAGGATGTATGCACCATCCCTGATAGGAAATGGCTTTTGAAACATAAGATTGGATCCATAGGACCAAATGATCCCTGCAAGCTGTAATCAGTCAAAGTAAATTCCCCCAAATGTGATTCTGAAGCACAGGGTGAGGTGCTAATGGCTGTCTATTGGAATATCGGTTTGACAAAACGCACCTAGAAAAGATATTGACAAGCTCCTCAGTGTTCTAGCAGAAAAGAGATTCTTGAAATCAAGCCCATTGCTCCTCTGCCTGCCTTCTGCTGAGACACCAATGAAAGGATTGAGCAAATTCATCACCCTTTAACAAAGCAATAAGTGAACACTGATGAGTCTCTGTGTTTGACGGAAAGGTAGTATCCTGTTTGTGGTGAGTAACAGCTCTCTGTATGCTGATCAGAGAACACCTGGAGAATCAGGTTCTATTTGGGGTGCAATATTTTCCTGAGGACAATGAGAAATGCCCAAAGGAGGGGAAACATGATGTAAAGAATGAAAGGGAGAATAGAATAGGAAAGCTGAACCCAGTAATGTAAGATTGGAGGGTGGCAGTGTAGCAGGCAGTTAGACAGGCATGAGCAGAACAGGAACAATGGAATAGCACCAAGGCAGAAGGCCCAGGTACTTAGCAATGAGCAAAACTGGAAAAACAAGGATCTCACCCCCAGGGTGCCCTTTCTTTTCCTAGCATATCACTGGTCATGTGATTTAGACTCCTTACTAATCATATCACTGGTCATGCAATTCGGACCCTCCCCTGGCATGTAGCTTGTCATGTGGTAGACTCCCTTAGAGGAGGAACAAGGGCTCAGGAGAATAGCCTCATAGACTCCCATATAAGCCTTTGCACGACCACTCCCCTAAACATGAAGCTTGGGACAATGAGGATTATTTGACACACATCAAATAATCTTAAGAACAGTCTTGGATCTGTTGACCACAGAGACAGTATTTTGGTCAGAATTAACATATAGGTCTCAGTTGTGTTTCAGCTCCAGGCCCAGAAAAGCAACAAAACCAGACAAGCAATGCCATAGCTGACATCAGGACCAGATGCAATGACTAATTACCTTCTCCTAGTGCTGACCAATCTGTAGAGACTATGACTCTGAAAGAACACACCTGGAAAGGGTGATGAATATTTTATTGAGATCCTTCCCTGGGACCTCCCATAAAATCCCTGCCTTTAAAGTTCTCTCTCGTGTTCTCTCTTGTGTTCTCTCTCGTGTTCTCTCTCTCTCTCCCTCCCTCCCTTCCTCCCTTCCTCCCTCCCTCCCTCCCTCTGTCTCATCTGATGGTGCCTTTACCCCTGTCCTTCCCACTTCTTTTTCCTAAATCCCAAAGATCCTTCTTTTGCCTCTATAACTTGTTTCCTAAGCCCACACAGTTCAGTTGGCTCACCTATTCTACCTCTGTGACTTTCTAAAATTAACTTTCTTTATAATTTGAGTTCCTTGGCTCTGAATTATATCTTTGCCAAACTCAAGTGCCGAGGTTGCTGAACCCAGGCCCAACAACGCTCTGGTGCCATTTTGCCATTAACTGCAGGATGGGGGCACTGTGTTTGCATTAAAATATATAAGAGGTGTCAAGGTGCGTGTGTGTGTGTGTGTGTGTGTGTACACAAGGGAACAGAGAACAAACTAGGAAATATGAGTGGGAGACACAGGGAATCTGATTTAAGGTCTAAATTGGCAACAACATTCTTAGGGTGGCATTAGCTAGTTCAGGCAGTATAGCACTCTATAAAGTATTTTAATAAAGTATTCAAACAAACACTGGATAAGATGTCAGAAAAGTAATAAAATTTGGATAAATGCCATCTTGTTATGAAAGAACATAGCCTGAGAACTAAAAGCCCCATACTCCAACTCTGAAAATAACCCATCAAGAGAGAAATCTAGATTTAGCCTGGGTTCACTGTATGACTTCGAGTAAGTGACAGCTCGGGGGGGGGGGGGGGCGTGTACTGGGTATGTCCATTCCTAGAGAGATTGAGGGCGAGGTTTGAAGTCTGCGGCTTATCTTGAATAATTCTGCAATGTTCCTAAAAATGTATTTTTTTCTGCTGGGTACATTATAACTATATAAATAACTGATGACATGTTTGCATGTTATGTCAATGATATAAATGTTTACATGTTAATAATATGTACATCTTGTGTAATTGTGGGAGGAAACAAAAAAAAGAATTAGAGGAGTATCAGCTAAGCTATTCAATTCTAAAATTTTTAAATTACTTAGGTGGCTTTAGGGAACTCTTCTTCTCTGAGATTTACAGTCTCCTCTGTGAAAGAAAAGACCAGATGAGATCATCTCTGAGGTGTGTGTGTGTGTTTGTTGTTTTTAACATAAGAACACATGATCCTAGAATATGTACACAGAACAGACATGTATGTCAATGCATTCACTATGTTATGAAATGTGACACCACAGGCAATTTGATCATAAAAATATCCATCTTGCTATGTGCACCACTCTTTTCCATCCCCTGGGACCTTAGCAGATGAATATGCTGAAGAACTTTGGTAAATACTTTGATCCACTAAGGAGATTCACAACATAAGCTTGATATTTCTTGAGTTTTAGCCATGCTGAGATAAGCCCAATATCTCTATTTGTGCTTTAGAGTTGTAAAGAAAACAATGTAAATCTCCCCAATGGCTTATTTACATGCTTCTGAGATACAGGATCATAGAATATTAAAACACCACAGGGGCTGAGAGGCCATCTAATCCCAACCCTCTCATTTGACAATGAGGACACTGAAATCCAGAAATATTAAATGGCTTAACTACAGACACTGACTTACTTTGGGCCAGGGCTGAAAATAGTTTTCAGGACTTCTAACTCCTCATCAAATTATATTGTTTCATTTAAATGTATCACTGGCCCATTTACATTAATGAGTGCTATGGCTTTAATTTTTCCCACTTAGGTTTCTGACATTTAGTTATGAATACACGTTAGGTAGAAATTTTATAAATTTTGAAACAACCTTGTTTAGCTTTGTCTAGCATATTTTTCCACTCATTACCACATTGATGGACAGGATGAACCTTGGATCTGAACTTTCCATGCCTTCAGGGAAACCTTAGAGCTGGAGTATAGAATCAGCAGGCCTATTCAGTAGGGGTTTGAAAAAAACAGCTAGGAGACTAATTTAATATAAACTAATGGCAAAGAGGGCATTACAGGGGCAAACAGCAGCCTAAGTGGGCCAGTCTATGGCCCATGGCAGGAAGAAGGAGCAGGCTCTCTTGGCTGGAGAGTAAAACAAAACCATACAATTGCCAAACATCTGATTGTTTTGTCAAGAGGACTTGTTTGCTCAACACCCAATGGATCTGGAAGAATGTGAGGAAATCAGAATTGCCTCTGTGAGTAAGACTCAGTACATTCAAATAAGAATTCTGACAGGGCACTGAGAAAATTTGGAGAAAATCCAGTTCATTTTGTTTGATGGTTCAAAATAAAATGATTTGTAATTTGAAATTAATATCCCTTCAAAGACTTGAATAATCCAAATTTGATTTGTGATAGTTTCATTAATTTTCAAGAAGCTAGAATTAGGTTTATCTGAGTGAACTGGGCATTCTATATAATAAAAGGCTAATATGCAAATCAACTGAATGGCAGAACAACCAGTTGCTATGATATGCACTGACCACAAAGGGGGCAGACACTCAACGCAGGAGCTGCCCCCTGTGTCAGTGCGCTCCCACAAGGGGAGTGCCACTCAGAAGCTGGGCTCATGGCTGGTAAGCTTAGCAGTGGTGGTGGGACCCTCTCCCGCCTCCACAGCAGCGCTAAGGACCCCTCAGGAGCAGGCCTGACATCCCCTGAGGGGTTCCGGACTGCGAGAGGGCACAGGGCAGACTGAGGGACCACCATCCCCCAGTGCATGAATGTCATGCACCAGGCCTCTAGTGTATAATAAAGCAATTATTAACATGCAGGAAAAACACTGAAATTGAGCAGATGTTTTGCACACATGAAGGCACAGGTTTTGACATACAAAAAGATACTGTGCTTATTTGTTGGAACTGACCTGGGGTGGCTAGGAAATGATGTGGGGCTTGGATCAATATAGACACAAATCAGTTTTTCAGTATTTCCAAGAACTTGTGACCCTCCATCTGGGTTGAGAATATACAGAATGACTGTGGAAACAGAACCGTTCTCTATCTGGCTGATCTGCTGACCTTTGGGAAGTTCTCCCATAACTAACTTACGTCTCACAGGTAAAGAAGAGGAAGGACAATAAATAAAAACATGTTTGTAAGTAGACCCCTAGCCAACATGAAGACATCCCCTGTGTGGCTAAAACTATAACACTGCTGGAGTCAGAGAGAGTCCTCTGAAATGAATTCTCTTGCAATTTATTGTATGTCTGCAGCTAAGTCTCCACAGATATGCCACTCCACAGCCTGGGGAACAAGGCTTCCTTGTTAATGTGGCCAGAGTATAATACAATCGCCTCTAGTCACTCATCAATCCAAATTATTTGATGTGGTTTTAATTAGGCCAAACAAGAGACCCAGTAGTTATTATAACTCGACCACAGAAAGAGGAAAAATCAACTCTTTGTTTACTTCTGGTGCCCCAGACGCATGAAGACACACTAAAATAACTGCTATTTATTTTATAAGATGGAAAAAATATTGACTGCCCTGTGGTCATAGAAGGCATTTTCTTGTGGGATTACAAGTGCAGAGATGAATTAGGTACACTTAGGATCAATATCTGTTTCTCTTCTTGGTTCAAGATGGGATTTGTCAAAATTCGAGAGCAGCTTCTATTGAGTGTCAGCTACAAATCCTTCCACTACTGAGTCATGCACCTATTCAGGCTGAAATATAAAAGGCAAAGGACTTTTTCACTACAATATTGGGGGGTCGGGATGCTGAATGGCCTCTCTGCCTTTTCCTTTAATGAGCTTTAGTTTGATGAAATGACTTTACTGGCAGAGAATGGAAGGGAGGAAAGAGCCTGTGCTAGCAAAGGACAGTGACTCCTGGGGATGGAGGGAGATGCAGGTAAGAGATTCACTATGAACTAGGAAGGGAAGAGAGGGGAGGCAAGGGGGCAGAAGAAACTGTGGATGAAACTACTCTGACCAAAGATATTGAAACAGTGAGGCTATAGTATGGGGGATAAATTTGCCTTTGCTCTAATTTTTAGGAATGCAGCAATTAATTGGTGCAATTTTCAACATGTCTGCTATCCTTGGGCACTCCAAGCCTTACAAGGAGATATCTCTCTGCTTGGCTACAGTTTAGGCAACTAAGTCACAAATGTGCTATGGGCCAAGCCAGCAAGAAGTGGAAAAAGAATTTGTAAAATTATTTCATACATCCTGTAACAGGCTTGTAGGGGTTAGGGTGTCATAGACAAGGGCACCAATGGACAGCAGCTAACCAAAAGAGCACAAGTGCAGAAGAGAGTACTTAGATTCACCTCTGATATTTCTAAACAACCATGAATTTACCAGGAGTAAATGTTTTATGTAGAATTCAGAAACAGAAGGAAGAAAAGACAAGGTCCTTGACCTAAGAAAGCAAGCCTTTATAGGAGAAGGCATAGCCAACTATAAGGTTATGCAGGATAAAGCATGATAGAAGCCAGGGCTGAGAGGCAAAAATGGTTGAGCTCTCAGCAGGGATGTCCCAGAGCCATAGAAATCAAAGAAGAAAGCTGTTTGACATGAAGTAAGAAGTCCTCAGTGAGGAGATGGGTCTTCAGCTAGACCTTGGATGAAGAAATGATTTGGAAATGTGGACAGAAAGAGGTAGGTACTCTGAGCTCTGGAAGCAAATGAGTAAAAAGAGAAGAAGGGAAGGATCCTATTGAGGGGAAGAGCAATAGAGACCAATCCCTGTCGGCAAGGAAGGGATGTGCTGGAAGAAGAGAGACATGGGTCTCATATAGTACAGACACTGATGAACTTGATCTTCATTCATTCACCAAGCTTTAGCTTTTATTCCCTAAGTTGCCTATTGTATAGGAATGCTGAGAAATTAAAGGGACTAGAGATGTAAATCATCTACCTTGGTTCATAGCCCAATACATGGAATTTCCCTTCTCTATACCTACCTTCTGGTCCAGCCAGGGCACTGAATCTAATTTCTTATGTCTTATTGTCACCCCTAATGAAAATAAGTAGTTGTTTATTACCTGGCACACAGTAATACCTGAGGGGGTCTTGATGTAGAAAACGCTCTGAGTTCCCATGGCAGTTAACCTCAGACTGCTGTGCCTTTGGAAAACCCAGAGTCTGATTTTTGAACATTCTTTTCTCCTGAAAGACTGTCTGTTGCCACTTTCTGATTCTGCTACCTTTGCCTGTGTTGCTTCTTTCTAATCTGCTATGGACTAGGAAACCATTCTGAGAATAAGCCAGATTCATGTAACCCTGAATATAAAGGGATTAACGATGAAAAAGTCAGTCAGTAGCTCATAGGTATCCAGGTAACAAGGTGTTTGTTTTATGTAAGTCTAGATGTGTGTCTAGTTTTTAAAAAAATACTTTCTCTTAAATAACACCAAGAGCTTTAGGTCCATTGTCAGCCTGATCTTTTAAAATAATAAAAATTCATATCATCACAATCAAGGCTAAATGTCTGCAAAATTTTGAGGGTGGCAAATTTGGTGTATTCCTCTGTTGCATCAATGACCCAGTAAGCTAATGATCTAGCCTCTTTCTCGAAAAACATTTTCAAACTTCTAATCCTTACCTAAAGGTAAATGTACAGCATCAATTAAATATGGTGCTACTCAGATAGTCGGCATGCTAGCAGAGATGTTGTAAGTAATCAAACAGAAGTTCTAATGGGTAATGAAAGACTTCTGACTGAAGTAGGTGAGATTTGGGGGAGCAATGAACAAAAGAGACTCTGTTAAACCTCGTCAGGTGTGTGACCTCCCACCTTTCCTCTATGGTCCTAAGTACCAGCAAAAGGGACTAAATCATTACCATGCATGTCACAGTGTGCTTGGTAATACACTTGACTGCCGGGTATTCTAGTGGGGTCTCTTCTTTTATTCTCTTGGACTCAACTTCCCCAGACAGGCGTTATGATAATTCCCCTTCCTCATGTTGAGGACATGGCCTAGGAACAATTCACTGATTTTCAGAACAGGATTTAAAATCCTTCAGAGAATAATACCGTCTGAGGTGAGCGTAGCTGCCTGGTCTCCCAGGCTGCCTCCTCTCTGTACTATACAGTGAAATTGACTAGGACATTTCCAACTGAGAAAGAGTGTCTTTGGGTTTAGATTTAACCATACAGGAGAATTAATATAAATCGGTAATGGTTCACAGGCCAGCTCACTCCTCCTTGAAATTTCAGCAACTGGAAAAATTTGTCTCCTGCTTCCTTTCCATTCCCTCTTTTTAATTACAACTTGCTGAGGCACTAGCTAATACCCTTTAATCTCTTTTAATAACTATCCTATCCTCGGTTTCTCTAAGCATCCTTCTCAAGGCATCCACAAATCCAAGAATGCTCTTAAGATTGACTGACTGACTGATCTCTCAGCTCTGTTGATTTACTGACGCGGGGTTTATTCCTCAGTCTGGCTCTACAGGGGTGGAAGAGAGAACAAAGATGTGAACTCTTCCTAGACCCAGGAAAGGGCTAGCCCTTAAAAAATTGGGGAAGAAGGCCATGTGTTTTTAGCTATCCCCACCCCACATTTCCTTACTGTTTTCTCTCTCAGACCTCTCCTCTCTCCCACCTTGGCATCTTCCAACAGCTTCACTCTTTTCTGGGGTGTAGGAGTTAATCAGCACTCCTTCACATAGGAATTTTACATACCAAGTCATAAAGAGAAGGATAGTGCTACTGAATGTCTCGCAGGCACCCTGTCAGGCCCACAGGGGACACATTCATGGCAGCTAGCCCAGTCAGAAACCATCAAGTCCTTCCTCTGTAACACTGGGACACATTTTGGGTGAATGATGTCAAGCTTACAAGTGATCCCGTAAACTCAAAAGGCACAGGACCTGACCTCAAGTGGATTGCCATCAGGACCCTTGTCCCCAATGGGCACAAAGTTAATGGGAGGATGTGATAAGGCAGAGCTAAATAACGATGCCAGCAATTAATATTTATTAAAGCATTGACTCTGCTTGGCCCAATGGAGATAAACTAGGACCTAAAGACAGGACCTCCATGGCTGACATAAAAAAGAAAACAATAGGCAGTGTGTGATCAAGGCTACAGCCAGGAACTAAGGATCCAGGAAGATGAGTGAAGGCAGATTAAAGAAGATTGGTGCAGTCAAGGAAGGGCTCATGAGACTTAAAGAATGTTTAGAAACAAGTGAGGTAATATCAGAGAGAAATCACTATAAACATAGAATGAACACAGTAGGAGGAAAGCCAGCCTGTTGAAGTAGACCAAGTTAGAGATAGGTGACAGGTACAGAATGCAGATCCCCTAGAAAGATGTTTTACATTTCAAAGTGAATGGCTGATTCAATCATTAGGAGAAGAAAGTATAAGTCATACACAGGTTTGATACACATTTGCTTCATCAGAAGAGACCCGTCTCATTAGATCCCATTTAATGTAGGTGGGCTCACCCAAGGGAGGCTGGGATATAGGTAAGGTATGTTTCTAGCCCCCACCATTAACTCAACACACAGCAATCCCATGTTTTTCCAAGCCCCACCACACCCCATGTAGTTTAGAGGCCCCCACTGGACTGACTCTAAGGCAGTTATTTCCAATAGAAATATAACAGGGGATACTAATGTAAGCCACATATGCCATTTTTAAATTTGTCTAGTAGCCACATTTTAAAAAGTAGTAAGAAACAGGCAAAATTAAATTGAATATATTTTATTTAAGCCAATATATCCAAAATGTTATCATTTCAACATGCAATCCATATAGAGCAGTAATTAACAAGACAGGTTGTCTTCATTTTTTCATGCTCCATTTTCAAAATATAGTGTCTATTTTACATATCAACCCAGAATGGCCACACTTTAAGTGCTCAGTAGCCTACGGCTAATGCCATATTGGACAGCTCAGCTCTAGGGAATTGCCAATCTTCTTTTCAGCCTCTCAGGTCACTGTGTCCTTCAAGGGTTAGCCCAATAAACTAATACATCCCAAGAGGCTTCTATTAGGTAGCCATTATTTATTATATCAGCCCTCCCAAGTAATATTTTATCTTAGAGTGGGAATTTTCACATACTGAGAGAAACCATGGCAGCAAGGAGAATTTGTCTGACTTTCAAACTAGACTGATTGATTGGGTGGAACCCTGCATATAAAATTCCCATTACTCTCTGGAACGCTCCTCACTCTCCCTGTCCTACAACAGGTTCTGCTCCATGTGTGGTTTTGGAGGAGCTGGTGGACATTCAGTCTAGATGGTTGTCTGTGCTCAAAATACCCTCCTAGGACTGCTGGGAAGATGACTCTGAGTCCCCAAGGAGGCCTAGAGTTACATAAACCTGTCTACCCCTCCTCTCTCTGCACAAGTGGTCAGTGCTACCCTCTGGCCACCTTCCTGGTATCTGATCTTAATGCTTTATAAGTGAACTGGAAAATCCTTAAAGACTCTGGAACTGAAGTCTGAAAGGAATGATCTCTGCACAAGGTCAGGGAAGTAGAAGCCTTTTGCTCTGAAGCAGGTGCTTGCGTGCTGCTTCGGGTTGCACTGAGGGAAAGAAGGTGACCCAACTGCAGGACAGACACTGACTTGACAGACCACTGCAAGAGGATCATGGCTGGGGTTCTGGATGTAATACTCTGAAAGGGATGTTTAAAATATAACAGTACTTCAGAGAGGACACACTGGTCCCAATCTTCAAATAGATGGTGTGTATGGAGCTGTGCCTGCTTGAATATGATCCCCTGCTAGGCCATATAGTGGTTGATCTTGCACTCAATTATTTGACTTCCTAAGTCTTGGTTCCTCAATGTAACTGTGATCATAAAAGTAACCTCAGAGGATTGTTACACAATACATTTAACTGGGTGCCTGTCATAGAATATCTTCATATAAAGTATGGCTATTCAATAAAAATAGATGATTCATAGAGATAGATAGATAGATAGATAAATAGATAGATAGATGATAGATAGACCCAGCAGAGGCAAAAGAGAAAGGGGTATAGGACCAGGTGGCAGAGGACCAGAGCATACACAGGGCACTCACATATACACACCTGCACACATGCACATGTAAGCATCATGTGTGCACATATACCCACGCTCACAAGCATACACATATATTCTCCCACATACATGCATGTGCAACCTTGCTTTCACATTTGGAATCTCAGTCTCTAGTTTCTGCACCTGGAGCCACAGTTTCTTGCTTTACTACATCCCCCTGCTCTATGACCTTACAGAGTACTGCTGCCTCCTGTGTGCCCTGCCTCACAGCTCTGGAGAAGGAAAAATAACACTATGACCTTATTAGGAAAGGAAAACCTTACCGTTTATCCACTTAGCATGGAGGATGTTTGGCTCTGGCCACATGAGCTCATAGGCATGGATTACGTCACTTGTACATAAAATTGTGCGTCCCCTCAACAGACAGCATCCAGAGGTACTTAGTAGAAATAGTAAATTATTATTGGTTGAAAGAACCTGATGACCTGGAGTAATCAAATTCTCCTTCTTCACTCACTTCAGACACTGCATGAACCATATGAAATTAATGTTATGATGAAATCCGTTGCTACTTTTTATTAACACAAATCGTGAAGGGGTATGAAGGGACCTGTATCAGAATAGCATGGCAGGAGGCAAGGTGATTCAATAGAACATGTAAAAAGAAACAAGAGAGGCAACTGGAAGGGAATTCCTAGACCTACTGTGAGTTGGGTGCTACGAGGTCCACCAGACAGAGGAATGGCCCTGACCTCTAGGAGATTAAATGCCCAGCCCCTGGAATGACAAGCAATACCAACCACACAACATTGCTCCTAATAAGTCTGACTGGTCCATGCTACATGATTCAAAGTACCTGGTTCTTTAGTACTTTAACATATTACCAAATTGAACCCTTAGTGTAGGATCAGCTAAATGTATTACCTCCTTTACAAATGAGAAATCTAAGAATTAGATATTTAAATCACTTGCTCCAGGTCACACAATTTGACTCAAAGATACCAAAGCCCTAGGAAAGTAGTAGAATCAAAATTCCAACTTATTTAGAGACTGTCTATTTAACCCCCACAGAGCCTGAGGGTGAAATTCCTCCCGGACACATATCCTATTGACTTCTATTTACACAGGTCCAGTTGATCCTTCTGAAAACCAGTTCATTCATTGCCTCCACCATGAAGTCTCTAAAATCACCTTCTCTGCCAATCTTGCTTAAATAGTTTCTTATCTAACAAATTTAAGTTGTTGTTTTGTTTTTTTTCAACTAACCTGTAAGCTATTTGCACATCATGTCAAAGAAGAGTTAATAGTACATGTTATTATTAATACTAGTGGTAACAGCTATTCCAGAAAAGGTATTGCTTATCCACAGTAACCAGACAACAGAGCAGTGACTCTACTTTGGTACAGTATTCTCATAAAGCATATGTTGTCCACTATGTGAAGGCAGTGTACAGAGCACAGGGGTGGGGAGATGGGTATAACAAATCAAACAACCTCCTGTCCTCAAAGCACCAGCATCAGCTGTGGATCCATGGCACTCCCTGTGGATCTGTAGCACTCCCTGTGGATCTCTGGCATTCCCTCAGTAAATATCATTTATAATGCAAATTGGAAAGTGGTAAGTGTGGTAACAGAAATGCCAACCATTCTGGGATACAGAAAAGAGAGGTGTGGGAGTAGATCAACACGGGAACTTGGAAATGTGTAGCTTCATTGAATTAATTCACAATACCTGGATCCTTAGCTTTTGATAATTGTTGTTTCACTCTAAGGTGTCTGCATTGATATTGATAAGTGATTTGGTTTTGTATTGATAGAATTCCCAGTGAGTAAAGGAGGAAGAGTGAGTATTATGATTTAATTGGTATGACCTCTTTTTCTTCTTCCAAATCCATTTCACTTCTCAAGTCAAACATCTCTCTCTGACTGCAGTCATGACCTTCTTGGTGCCACGTACAATGCTTTGAGGAAATCCTGTGTACCTTGAATGCCTCCTGGAGCCTGTCACTCACAGGTCCTTTGGGGTTTCATTGTAGTGTACTTGCCCTTAAGGTCACAGAATTAACATGTCCCCCTTTCAAAAGGGGAGCTCTGCACTGCTCTCCATGTGTCCCAATGGGCAGGAAGGGGCATTTCTCACATCACATATTGCTGCATCACCCCATCTTTTGCCTAAGTTCTTTGCCTCTCTTCCTGGGGGACTCCCCACAGTGTGTGGCTGGCTTAACATTTGCTCATAGGACCCAGATCCTTGACCATCATCACTGCTGCTGCCAATGCCCTGAGCCTCCAGGGGTAAGAGGTATTATTGTACAATCCTGCACATTATCCTACCCAAGTCCCAGAGTCACATTCTGACAAATCACTCTGGTCATCCCAGAGAGAATAGAAATTTCTAGCATAACTGAATTTTGAGGTGAACATTTCCTTTTTCTTACTATGTACTTTGTAGCTAATGCATAAGATAGCAAAAGAACTCTTCCCATACTCCATCAAATGTATGTAAGATAATATGACTTTGGATGATGAAGGAGGTGATTGGTAAATTGATTAAAACCTGACAAAGACCCTGCGTACTTGCTTCCTTGAGTTAAAATAAAATTATCTCATAAAATTATTCAGAAATAATCACCATTATTGATACTGATAAAAGTAATTAAATTATCACTTTCTTTTTACATGGGTGTTTCCTGAATAAAGATAACCATTTTTTAATATAAAATCCTGAATTTTCTCATGTGGTTAATCTAGTCTTGGAATTTCTGTTACATGGGATCAAGCTCTTTCTCTTGAAGGAGATATCCTGGACAGAGACCTGGGGAGGAGTTATGGCTCTGGGGTCAAGTTTAGCAGGAGACCATGAAGATAATACAGAGGATCACAGAATGTAATCAGGGAACCACAGAACTCTGACTTGCTCAGGTAGAAAGCACTAGAGATTTGGAGTCAATTTAAGGCTGCAATTCTAATAGTGTTAGGGTTCGGTTAGCAAATGGGTTTGGAGATCATTGAGCACAACCACCCAAACAAGAGTTTAAAACTATTTATTAGAAGTTATTTTAGATGTTGTTCCGTGAACAAGAGTTCCTCTGAAATCTTGTTAAATAAGATTATTTACCTATTCTCACCTTCTAAAGCATAACATCTGAGAATAGAGGCCCAGAATCTATATTTTTCAAGAAATTACCTGGGTGAGCCTGGTAGACAGTCAGGTTTGGAAACTATCATTTTAATACCTTGGCAAACTTTGTCCATGCTCTAGGTACAGGGATATAAGAGCCCAACAGGAAATATTCCATCTTGGGACCACAAGCTCTGATAGAATATCTATCTCACAATGAGCCAAAATTCATCTCTCCACAATGTCCAATTAAGCATCCTGCTTCTTAGGACCTCACAAAATCATTTGCCTTGATCATTTGCCTTGGTGACCACTGATCTCATCCATAGAAGAACCCCAATGTCTTCTGAACTCCTGACCAGCCCGGTGCACCCCTGGCTTCCTCTGTCGGGTCACAGCTTCGGGCCAGCTGTGAATATCACTTTGGAGCTCTTTTGAAGTTTTGGAGAAGCTGAGCTGCTACTTTAATTCTGCATCCATGTATAATATAACAACTTCTCAATCTCCAGGCTGAGCTACGATCTACCACCATAGCCAGCTCCTATCTTTTTCTTGTTTGTACTGATGTTTTTTCCCCCTTAGCTTCCCTGCAGCACGATTCCACAGATTTCCACCTCAGTAAAGAAACCCAAAGAGATGCTGTTTCTGCAGATTCTTCCTTCCATGCTGCAAAAGTCCAGGGGACTCAACACCGCTCCTCTCAGGTAACTACTCTGGGCTTTCTCTCTCCCAGGTGAAGCCAAACCATAGGATGGTGAGAAGGGCCAGCTCCATGCCATCGGCATTTCATTGTTATTGTTTTTAATCCTCACCTGAGGACATGTTTTTATTGATTTCATGAGGGGGGGAAAAGGGAGAGAGAGGAAGAAACACAGAAATATCAATGTGAGAGAGGAGTATCCATCCGTTGGTTGCCTCTCATATGCTCCCAGACTGGTGATTGAACCCACAACTTTTTGGGATACAGGATGATGCTCCAAACAACTGAGCCTCCTGGCCAGGGCAGCATTTCATATTTTTTTCTTATAATCTTAGCTTTGTTCTTTGGTAGAAGCTGTGCTTAACTAATATATATGTTCTATATTATTTGTTTCACTATGCCAAAGATATTTGATTTGCGGTATAAGGTATAAGAGGATGAAAAAAAATCAGGTGTTATGTTGAAATGATCTCTTGCACTTCTGTCTCCCTCAGGAACGTTGAAGGGATGAAGGTCACTTACCCTCAAACCATCAAACCCTACACAGGGCATGCATAGCACATGTATGTATGCTTTATCATGGTATTCCAAACCCCATGCAGCTCCTCAAACGCCTGAGTAACAACCAAAATGCCTTATGTAACTGCATTTATTTGTGCACCTACACTGATGTTTCAATGAGCATGTGTTATTTGGGTATTTGCACTCATACTGCATATCTATCCTTGATATAATGCTAGCAAATACCTTGAATAGATAAGATGCCTACAATGTTTTCAGAGAATCTGGAAAATGTGAGCTTGTCTCAGGATGTATGTTCACACCCTTCATAGCTATTATGTATGCTGCTTCCAACTGGCATCCAGCCTTGCCTCTCTGTGATGTGGTCTCTACTTCCATGGAGATTATGCACTAGCTTCATGCTGGTCCAGACTGACCTGAGTGCAAAGGTCTTCTCTCTGCTTCTGCCCTGGTGGCTGCCTAGGTCTGCAGAAGAGGTTTCTAGCTTTCTCCCTATATCTCCCAAATCATTTCCTGGTGGTCTCCCAGCCAGCATCACCTGTCTGCAGGGATTCTTGTCATGGAGCACCTGCTTTTTCTATATTCTGGCCTAGGCCCAAGCTCATTCTGCAGGAAGCACCCAGGGAAGGAGAGTGCCAGTGTATGTACTGGGCTGTGCTGTAGGAAGGGTGCCCAGATACATGAGGTGTTCCAAACTCTATGCAGCTCCTCAAACACCTGAGAAACAACCTAAAGAGGGGCACATCTTGTCTCCGGAAAATACTGACTGTATGATCTTTAAGACTATGGGCTCAACAATGGTGACCTTACAGGATGGTTGTGGAAATTCAAATAATATATTTAAGATGAATGGCAATTGGGAAGCTAATACATATTCATTCCTCTCTCCCTCTCTTTTCCTTACCACTTGTGTACATTTGACTTGAGGAATGAGTGCTTGTCTCTTCCTAACGTAACCAAATGAGTATGCCTTGTATTTGTATAATACTTAATAAAACACAAAACACATGCAGAAGCATGTCACCCTCCCAGTTATCTGTACCTGGAGCAGGAGATGCCATTATTCTCATCTTTCAGGTGAGGACATGGAACCTAAAGGGGCTGAGTGATTTGCCCAAGATCTCACTCTGGTCTCTGGAGTAGAGTCAACACATATTCTCAGGAGACCGTTAAACCATCTGAATATCTCCTTGAGGAGCCACGACTGGTCATCCCATTCTCCCACCAGGCCATGAATTCCTTAGTAAACAGACTCTTCTGTCCCGTATTAGTTCCTCTGAGGCTGCCACACAGCCATCTGATAGATGAATTCACATGAAGGTGGCAGGGGCTGATAACGACTTATGTTAACATTGCACAAGTATTGACATTTTAGCAGGGAGAGGCTCTGGACAATGCCTCGATGCAGGGAGGGCAAACAGCTTCATCCTGAATGCCAGCTCGGATTCATTAGTAGTGTCTGGCCAGCGCTGCTTTGCAAAGGAGCCTGAGGCTCATCAGGGCTCCCCTGAAAGCCTGCTGTGATCCATGGTCAGTGTCTGCCACAGATGTGAACGGGCTCCTCACTCCCCACCTCTAATCCTGGATGTACCAGAGATAGCCCGGTAAGCATTACCACCCTCCACCCTCTCCACTTGGACCTAATTCTTTCAAGATGTGCTGATGAGCTGGAGGTGGCAAAATGGGGCTTGGATAAGTTCCCTGCATAAGCCCTAGCATCTCCTGAATCTAGGTTCTCTCACAATGAACACTAAATGAGATACTAGATGTGAAAGCACTTTGAAAATTATAAAACACTATTCAGCTATGAGGAGGGATTGTTATTAGTCCCAGTACTATTGCCAACAGATGTGTGTGCATGTGGGGGGTGCAATAGAGGGAGACCTCCAGCATTCTCAGACAGCGCTAGGTGGTAGGGAGTAACTTATTTTGCCTTTAACTTATACCAGAATGAGGAAGAGGGTTTGTTTTCTGGGGTCACCTTCTTCCTGCTTTGTCTCCCTTCCCCTCCTCTCAACCCTCCAGGAGATGAGCCGAACAAGCTGGCCCAGCAGCATTTCCTCCTCCCTCCCCGGCTGGGTATTGGCATCATTATCTGAATATCAGCAATAACAGATAGGAGCGGCAGATACCAATGTTTCATTACCTTGGGCGCCGCTGGGGATTGCTGCCCGGATATTTGGATTCACGTGGCTGTCTCTCTGCGAGACTGACTTTGAAAAAGTGAATTTTCCTCCACAGGTTAACCAGTGCAGGCCTGGGGGGCAGGGCGGGGTCCCCTCCTAAGCCATGCCTGGTGCCACCTGCTTCCATCCACAGCACTGCTGGCTTATATTTCTAGTCATTTAATTGCTTGCCCTGCTGAGAATAAGCTTATCCACCTGGCATGTGAGCCTTTGCATATCCCTTACCTGACTTTCAAAATTATTCATCTCCTCTTTGTCACTCACCCTCTGCTTTAGAAGATCGAGTTATCTACTGTTCCCCACAGTGTCAGGCACGCCCTTACCTCCACCCCGTTCCCTGAACTGCCTGTATGCCCTGGCATGCCAGGCTCCAGTCTCCACCTGCTAAGCCCCACCCTTGGCTCCAAGCTCAGCCAACATGGCACATTCTCAAGGTCCATAACGAATCTCTGTGGATCACAGGCCATCTCTCTTCCTTTTGAATAAATATTTAACAGTAGCTAATAATGCTGGAGTACACACCTGGGCCCTACACTGTGCTAATTTCATACCCATGATCATAGTGAATTCTCACAATAACCCTATGATTAGGTACTACTATCAATCTCATTTTAAAGATGATGAAACTGAGTCCCAGAGAAACCCAGGAATCTTCTCTCCACAGGTAGTAGGTACTGAAGCTGAGATTCAGGCCCAGCTCTCTATCTCCAGGGCCCACACCCAGGTCCTGCATCCTCTAGGGTGTACTGAGCCTCAGGAGCACCTCTCCTGTGGACATAAGTGGTATTCCACTGGGTATGAGAACTCCCTGGCATCCGGTCTTCAGTTCCTGCCTTGGATAAAACTCCTGCATAATAAAGAAGAAATTACCTCTTTCCCAGCTTTGTCTCCCTACCTAACAGAAAGTGCTGAGTAACCCTGGATTCAATCAACCACCTTCTGATTCCCTGATGCCAGGAATCTATTTCCCACGGGCTCCACATCATGAACCCATTTTCCTGCAGCCTAATCCATTGCGTATTTCAACCAATCAGTTCTTCTTGCAGCCTCTCCCAGACACCAAACACGATGTTGTTTTTCCTGCATCCTCCTTATCTGTGCTCTGCCATCCTCAGTCATCTCCAACTCTATAAATCTCTAAACTTCAAAACTCTACCCTGAGCCCATCTCCTCAGGGGACCCCTCCCAAACTCTTACAGTCCACATTAGCCTATCCATCCCCTGCACTACTAACACATATGTACAATGTCCAACCAGTTCCTTCACTAATTGGTAATTAGTAATACTCATCATGTGCTGGGCTCCATAATAGGGGTCCAAGAAAAGTAATGACACATGCATTGCCCTTATCTCCTAAGGGTCAGACACTGGGGAGACAAAAGTTGCCCATGTGACAAGATAATAAAAGTGCCCCATCACTTGTACATGTGAGGTAGACAGTTCAAAAATATATACTATGGAAGCTCAGAGGAGGGGAAGAGCACTGTGCATTCTGGAGCTTAGGTTGTATGTTACCTAGAGGAGGAGGGGCTTAGTAGATGAGTCCAACCTGGGCAAGTAGGAAGGAAAGGGGACATATTCCAGGAGAGGCAATAATACAATCACATGATAAGAATATGAAGCAAGAATGACTTGTGAAACAGGCAGCGAGGAGACAGGTTTGATGGGCAAGAAAAAATAGAGAATGGGACAGGGAAAGGCAAAGCTACTAAATGCATCCATGTAAGCCTTGCTTCCCTATGAAAGGTGTCTTATTCAACCTCTCATTCTATGCATGTGATACTGACAGCCAAAGATGCCAGTGTGGTTCAGGAATGGTGAAACTGGGATAAAAGTCAGGTCCACAGAATTCCAAGTCTGTTTAGCCAAGTGGAAAATGCTTTAGAACTGGACAGCACCTTTGACTAGATGGTTGACTCTGAACCTTACCTGAGAAATAGCACATCTGAGCTGTGTCCATAGACTTGAGGACTTGCAGACCGGCCAACAACCTGGTGGTTCCCTTGGCCAGATCATTTTTACTTCTCAGAGCATGAGTTTCTTCATCTATTGGGAAAAAATTAAGTTTACAGTTATAGCTGAGTTCTAGGCTCCTGGTAGAATTTAATGAGATGCTTGCTGCTTGTTTAGTGTTTCCACAGTATCCAGCACATAAGAAATTCTCAATATAAATGGTATTTTATATGAAACATGGGTGTGGTGATGCCTCTCCGGAGGACATATACATTCTATACAATTAAATAACAAGGAAACTGAAACTGAGAGTTTGGGGGACCAGAAATCCATCCCAACTTAGATCTATAGTAGCAGTGCCGCTCTTGCCTGCCAGCCACAAATTTGTATCTCCTGCAACGATCTAGCCCAGGGCACAATCCATCGTAGATGTTTAATAAAGGTTTCTGAACTGAATGGATTTGAATTGGATCAAATTTAATTGGATCCTTTGTTTAAAATTTAAAAGTCTGCCTCTGAGAAGAGGCTGAATGAAATGGGTCTTGGGTGTAGAAATCGTTAATTCCAGCAAACAGACTTGACCTATCTTTCCTTTATATTGATAATTCCCGACAGAACACCCCCTCTGCTTTCCCTACTGCACCGCTCAGAGTTGACTGAACATGAAATCCACAGCTGTCGTCTGGGTTTGTGGGAGACATCGCTCATGATTACAAGTTTGTATTTAATAGACCATTCTCATTATAAGCCCCAATGTGCCAAACACTGTACATTGCTACTCAGACTCATTTCTACCCTGACTTGCTTTTCCATTATCTTATAAGGTGAAACCCTGGGAACCGTATGGCCCAGAATCCCTGGGGAGCTATGGGCTGCTGTTGAGTGGGTCTCACCAGAGCCTGGAGGGCAAGAGAGAGGGGTACCCATTTTCCTCCTGACTTTGGCAGCAACAGAAGATTTGGGGGAACTGAAGGGTCCAGCAATCATTTCATTGGGGATCTGACCATCAGTGAAGTGAGTTCTCTGGTCCATGCTGCTTAGGGGGCAGTGACTGCAGTGACAGCCAACTGCCTGCAGAACTGCAGTCATATCAGCATGCATGCAGGCTGCTGTGCGCAGGGCAAACCCTTGCCGCTGCTTCTCCAGCCACTCTAGCATAGCTGTAACCAACCGCCTATACTGAGTCCTCTTCTGCTGCAAACTCCTAGAGTATGCCGTGTTTTTCTACCAGACACTGATCCACCACTGAAAGCCCTCTTAGTATATTTTAAATTATGAAAACAGATTTTCATTAAGCTCCTAATGATCATGACAAAACAGTGTAGCACTTCCAAGAGGCAGGGCTTTTGAATAGTAGACTGAAAGGAAACTATCTCTGAAGGTAGAAGGGTTTTCTCCCAATGACATATGATGGGGGAAGTTTTGACCTATGGGCCCTTACCCACTTGGCTGAACAACCAGGGGGGAAACAGCCTCCTGTGAAAGTGACATGAATGGCCAGCAGTGAAGTGAATGACCAAGAGTACTGGGAACCATGAGCAGCCGCCATGTGGGTGCAGATCATGAGATGGAAAGGAAGAGGGCCAGGAAGTTTGTTTAGCCACTGAGAAAACTCTACCAAGCACTCACTCTATGGTCAGCCTGGGCAGCGGTCTGTCCATCTTAACATTAGTTGGCCTCTCAGGCAAGTAACAGCCATGGGGAGTGGAGATGGGACTCCCCCTGAGCTGGGCTTCAGGCTAATCCTGAGGCTGAAATGTCAGCAGCACCCCAGCACCCAGCTCTAGGCACAGTGTCCAGACCAGTTCCTACTCAACACTTAGAAAGAACATCTCTCTCTACTCAGGTAGCTGCCATGCCCAGGCCTCTGTCTCCTTTGTTAAGCTGGTCCTCAGTCTGTGCTGGAGGTGCCTCAAAGGTAAAACTGCAGATCGTGGCAAGACTCACAGTTTTGAAATCGAGTGTGGCTTAAAGTTTCTGTTTTTTGCTTTGTTTTGTATTTAGAAAGGGGAAAACACACACATACAAATCCAAACCTTTAAGAAATCTAATTATATGTTTGAGTTATAGACCGTTTTTAACAACAACAAAAAAATTAACAAAAAAAAGGGGCTCATTAAGAGTCTTTTGTCTCCAAAACAAGTGTGTTTTCCTAAGCCATAGAGCCAGCAAATTCTAATTGCTGGCTTCATTATACAGAAAAGTCTAAGTGTAACAATCAGAAGCCTTATTACACATACATAATTGAGTTTCATTGCAACTTATGAAAACATAAACTCTCTTAAACACACTTGCAGAAAATGTTGCATCATCAAATCAACACTTTTATTATACAAAAGTAATTGTGTTTAAAGACGCCAAACATATGTTACTTATACCAAAAAAAATGAGTTGTTCTATGATTCAGAAGTCTAAGTCTTGAATCTGAGAGCAATGTTTTGTTTGCAAATGCAGGGCAAAAAAGAAAAGAAAAAAGCAAATTACAAACTTTACTAATGAGATGTAAAGGAACTTGCTCTGAAAATATTCGACTTTGAAAATTCTAAACTCTCAAATTCCCTTTTCTGGCCAAGTCATCCATGAGCAGCTTTTCTTCTGTGCCTGGCTCACAAATCTACTTCTCACGCTGCATCTTCACTTTTTTCCTTCTGTTTTGAAAGAATTCTTTCTCTGCACAGTATAACTCTCAATCCTTTGAATTTCTCTTTCATTAGCACCAATAGTCCCTTTGCCCATTACAGTTCCCCCATCCTCACCTTGTCACACGCATCCTTCACTAATCCTTGCCCTCTACTACACACAGTCCTATGTCTGGGCTGATGGACCCTCCATAAATCCTATGCTACTGTGTCCACTAGAAACTGAGAAGCTCCAAGTCCAGCTGCTCCTTGCAGCCTATTCTGCTGCCTCCTTACTTCTCCAGGGGCCTCTTCTCCTCTGGACCAGCTATATCATGTGTGGGGCCCACATGCAAGATGAAAACACATCCCCCGTGTGCAAACAGCAGGTGGAAAGCCTTTTATTTCTTCCATGTCTCATTTGCTATCTAATGTCACACTCCCTCCAGTGCAAGGATACCTTACAGGCAAGTGCAGACCCTCACAGATGCTCACCTGAACTCACACCTCAGTACATGAGTGTATGCCTGACTCCAGCCTCCCAGGCTTAGGTAGGTGGGACCAGAAAAGAAAAGGGTAGAGAAGCTATCCTGGGGCTGGAACAGCAACATGAGCCAGATTCTAAGTCTGCAAAACATGCCCCATTTTTCTTCTGGACTCACAAGACACAATTCAAAGATAAAATTATTAAAATTTCAAGATGGAGACAGCAGAGCATTGAAGCCAAAAGTTGGGGGAGGGCCTGTGTGACAGCTGACCCTCTCCAGTACCTCTGCATTCTCCTTACATCTCAGGATTATTTTCACTTGTCTTTGAGATCCTCAGGTACCCATCTTTACCAACCACCATGGCTGCAGATGAACTGTCATCTATTAAACAGGTAAGTCAACAGTCATCCCAACTCCTACGGATGTTCTTCAACCTGCCTCTGTACTCATCTCAGCCACACCCCAACCCCTTCTCATGCCTCATTCAAACAGGCAGTCTCCTGCCACATAGGGGCCAGGCCATGTCTCTTTTGCCATTTCCAAACATTTCCTCATAGTTCTGTTTGGCCCCAATACGTTGCTAAGTCCTTCACCAACTCTCTCATTTGTGCCTCTCATCAAACCAGCATAGGATGTGCTCTTGCTCACTTTCCATTTGAGGCTAGGAGTTTAAGGTCACTTGCTCAAGACTAAACAGCTACTAAGAAGCAAAACAAGGGTTTGAGCTCAGACTCCAAAACCTAATGGCACTTAGCCAGCATGCCTTACTTGGAGCATTTTCAAATCCTCTCTCTCTCTGCTGGCTTTTTTCTCTCAAATGGAAACTTGCTCAAGTAGTCCACATCCAACAACAGCAGAAAGTCAAGCAAAGAGAAAAAATTCAAACAAAAACAAAAAGAGCAAAGATACGGTTTTGTGATCTGACTTGGTTTAAATGTACACCCTTCTCCCATTTACTACTGCATTTCTTGACACCATGGCACACACTCCCCGACACCGCTCTTTCCTCTCTACACGTCCCTCTCATGGAGATGTCTGCCCCTGGTTTGGGCACTTAGGAGTTTTCTGGCAGGCCCTGCAGTTGGCTGTCAGTGCTTTTCCTCCTTGACCTCTCTCCAGCCTGAAACACCGGTGCCCACCTGTTTGCCACAATTCTTCCATTCCATCCTAGGCTTGTCTGGGATTCATTCAGCCTCTGTTACTCAAGCCACATCCAGGAAGGTGGTTTCTCCAAGTTATACCCTTGTCCTCTCCTTCTCTGTCATCTTCCTGGGGGATCCCAATAGTGCATGGGCATCTCCTAGGTGCCACACACAAGCATAACCCCATACTTGTGAGCAGGCGAGAATAATCACTGTCTACTCTAAAAATAAACCAGACATGGTACACTTATCATCTCCTTGAATCTTCCCCAGCTCTTCAAAGTAATGAGAAATCTGAAGTTCATGATAGCTAGGTGTGCTCTCCAGGTTGGCCCTACTAAGCACCAGATCTAGGCTTCCAGCCAGTGTGCTAGACTCCATGTCTCATTTCTCCATCAGTTGGAAAGGAGAGAGCACTGAACTACTCGGAAGAACTGAGGTCTATGTTTTACCTGTGCTACCTTATTATACGTGGCATAAAAGCAGTAATATCATCATTTTCTTTTTATAACCAGAGCTTAACATTGTGTCTTAGATTGGTGATTGATTGATGGCACAGTTGACTGATATATTGATGTTTGCTTACCCTTTTGAAACCTTCCAAGTATGCCTATTTCTGTTCTTTAATCATATCAGTAACTTTCAAATTAACTCATCTTAAAGGGTCTGAGTACCCTTGGGAAATTTAGTATTACTAACTTAATATCCTAGCTTCTCATGCTGGGAGGTAGGTATTATTACTGCTATAATTAAAACCATATTAATTAGATTTTTCAGTCACCTGAATTTCATCAAACTCCAACATGGGGATTGGGTAGCAGTCTATGCTATGATATATGAAAGACATGGGAAAGACCTCCCTGACCCCCAAAATATTGCACCCAGCGGGAGTTCTAAAGTAGCTAACATTGGAAATTAATCCCATTAGATAATAGCTCTTGCCCATGCAGAATTTGTTTTTGGAATGTAAGAACTTCTGGTATAGGTGAAACAAATCAATAAGTAGTTGCAGGCTTGGGGTTTTGTTTATGATCTAAGAACTTCTGTGTACCAGATGTTGTGCAAGCATCATGAGGTTACAATATTGATCAAACACAGCCTCCTTCTTTAGGTACATCCCTAGCTGGTAAGTTGCAGGAGGCCTGTGGTTACTTGACCCTGCAGCAGATATTTATAAGGCACAGCACTTAAGTACGTGATGGTTATGGGGTGATTGTGGGAAAAGGACTGGTTAGGAAGAGCTAGGATCTAGCTTAGATTTTGTCAGTAAGGTATTATGTGACTTTGGGAATCACTTGTTTCCAAAAATTTACTGAGTCTGATGTCCCTCTCCTTCCATGGGAGGATTTCTAGTTGGAAAAGAATGTCACAATACCCTTGATGACCTCAATAGCAAAGATATCAAAGCCTAGCACAGTGCCTGACCCATAGTTAGCACCAACATCTTTGTTTCCAACTCTATTCCAGTCCCAGCCACAGAAGGTCTTAAATTGGCTAAGTCCCACAGCAGAATGGTCAAAGGAACAAAGGAGAACTGGAGTGGCTAGGGGAACTTCTCGGAGAATAAGGTGCCTAAGAGGGACTTCAAAGAGAAGGTAGGATTTGAAAGCAGTGGGTGGGAAGGGCATGACAGGTGGCATAAGAGTCATGAGAAAAGACGAGCATGTTAACCAGCATGTCTGACCTTTATCAGACATTATTTATGGGTGATATCTGGATACCATTTGGAGACACTAGCAATTGTGTTTTAAGAAATCAAGACTTAGAGGTAAAGCTGGCAGCCTCACAGATATACTCTGCTTTCCATGGAGATAGCCTTGTTCAGCCATTCTAGACAGAGAGATGGAGGGTCTACTCAGGAAGTATGGCAAGGCATTGAAACCCAGGTCCTTTGTCCCATGCCCCAGTCCAGTCCAGCTTTTGTAGCTCATTGGTTCCTCCTATATGTGACACATCTGCTCAAATCAGAAGGATCTCTTGGGACTCAGATCAAAAACAGTCTCCAAGGGAAAATCAACTATAGTCCTAACCATTGCACTTGGGGCTTTGTTGTCTCATTGCTTGTTTTGCTGTTGTTGTTTTTCAAGGATGGATGGATGCCAGAGGTAGAGAGATGTTGTTCTATAAGCATCTCCTTTACTTAACATCTTGCTTGTGGTATCTCATTTTATCCTCACTGGAATTCTAAGGGATAAGCATCAGGTTACCTATTTTACACGTGAGGTTAAAAAACTTACCCAAGGCCCCAGCTAGAAAGAGGCTGAACCAGGATTTGAACTCTGCAAGCAGAGCCAGGAGTAGGATAAGGCAAGCAAAGCACTCAAGATGCAAGATTTCAGGAGGTCCTCATCCTCAGGTGTTGAGAATACACTGTGTAAGCCTGAGAGTAATCGCCTTGCTTTACCCCTCGCCCTGGCCCTGCACACAAAGCTGTCAAACTCCAAAACCCATACTCTTTCTCCTACATCACATACACATTCTCTATAGCAAGCTTTTCAACAGTCACATCAGCCCCTCAGGAGTCCATAAGGAGAAATGATTCCCAGGCAAACTCTGGCCTGGGAATTTTAGCTCACAACTGCATGCTAGCCATAATCCCAGTTGATGCTTAGACATGGCAGAGCAGGAATATAAAGATGGATAAATCATTGTCAGCTAGAACTGCTCCTGGAGGTGCCATGTAGTACTCACATGTCAACAGACACTTGGGTATGATATAGCCCTTGCTGGAGCTAGAGGTGCAGAAGCATTGGTCTTCAATATATCAATTTTTAGAGAGGAAGAACATTTACAAGAGAAGTTGTGCTCTCCAGGGATCCAAAGAAATATCCTTTAGCTTGTCTAGATGCTACACACAGTACTTCCTTAGAAAAATTACCCTATTGAAGCAGGAAAATGTTAAAAATCTAAGGGCAGACAGGTCACTGGGCCCCAGCCTAAGCCCAACCTAGAAACAGACACAGCTGTTGCACACAAAGAGCCTCACTCCCCTTCCCATTCCATGCACATTGGAGACAAAGAGAGACTCGTGTGCCAAATAGCAAGTGGCAGATATTAAACTGGACAGCAGGGCCATAAAGCCACCACAGAAGGGGACATTAAAGAGAGAGTGTAAATCCCTCAATGGCAACACTAAGTCTCTGTCAACACTGACATCAGCTTGTGCAAAACACATGGAAATCCATGATGCTCACCACAGTTACGTTCGGAGTCTCTGTAGAAAAAGGATGTGGATGAATAAGAAACTAAGAATTGATTACTGTACAACCCACCTGGTCTCAACCCATTTCCCTTCCATACTAATCTGCGCCCCTAATCCTGTTTCACTCAAAAGCATCCCACCTTGCCCTAGCCGGTTTGGATAGAGCATTGGTCTGGGGACTGAAGAGTCCCAGGTTTGATTCCAGTCAAGGGCACATGCCTGGGTTGCCAGCTCAATCCCCAGTAGGGGGTGTGCAGGAGGCAGCTGATCAATGATTCTCTCTCATCATTGATGTTTCTATCTCTCTATGCCTCTCCCTTCCTCTCTAAAATCAATAAAAATACTTTTTAAAAGTGAAAAAAAGATCATCCCATCCTATCTTGCTTTTTCCCACACTATTCCACCCCAATCTATCTCACATTTGTCAATTTCTATATCCTATACTGATTACAACTATTTTGTTCAATCTTATGCCTTTACGATTCAATTCTACATTACCAAACTAGCTCGTTACACATACAACAATAGTTTTATTACCTTCCTGAGCTGGTGTGTTTATGGGAAAAGACAACATGAAGAGATTGGTACTGTACTTAGATGGGCTGACTACTATGCTCAAAGACTCTAAATTCTTGAGTAAGGTCAATGTGAGACATTTCTAGTGGTTTGAGTCTCAGCCTTTCTCAACTGGACATTGTTTTATCAACATTTGCTGATCATCTCCTGTCTGCTATGATCTAGAACTTACTTTGAATGCAATATTTCATCTTATCCTCACCATTGCCTTAAGAGGTATTATTTTTATCCCTACTGAATAAATAACTAATGTTCAAAACTTTAAAAACCATGGCCAATTTACTCAGCTATGAACTGCTTTTACATCCAATAGGACTAGTCACATAAAGGCTATGATCTTTCCAGAGCTTTGGTCTTATGTGGCTGATGATATAAGCGCATGGCACTGGTGGTATGAGTATTGGTAACATTAACACTGGTAACATTAGCAGTGGTTATAACTATTATCACTGCCATACAAAATCATCTCCCCATGGTTGTGGATGACATAAAGCATGGAGCAAATATACAGGCAGATATATACAGTTTATGAAAAAGCAACACATGAAGAAACATTACATGAAAAGCAGCCTTGCCCTGCTCTGCCTACCACCCTGGTCTGTTTTATTTTACTTCATGTATTACTTGTTTATTTGACAGTTATCTCTCTCCCCTCACTGGAATGCAAGTTTCAAGAAGGAAAGCACTTGACAATGTTCATAGCCACATACCCAGCCCATGAAAGAGTGCCTGGCAGATAGCTGTTCCCCAAATAACATTATTTATTAAATGAATGAATGAATGAATGAATGAATGGTAATCGCATTTCTTTAAAATTCTTGATATTTTAACAATAATCTAGTAGAAAATTTGTTTTAAACTAATGTAAAATGTGAACTATATGACTTCCTTCAGTTTAAATGGCTAATGCATAAACATGCCAAATCAAAAAGAGACATCACAGTCCCCACTACACTGCTGGTTGGAATTCACTGGCATTCTGCAGGACAGGAGGAGAATGGAGGGCGTACCAGAAGAGTGCTCAGGCTGACAAGAAGAACCTGTGAGTATCAGAGCTTTTACCAAAATACTTGAAGACCTGCCACATCGGCAGCATCATATGCATATTGGGTACAACCCCAAAGGCAGAACAAGGGCCTCGATGGAAATTATGTGGAGTCCATGTTTCTATACAGGGATGACAATTCTACCATTCTGAAATGCTAAAAAATGGCATTAGTTAATTTTCCCTGGCAACCTTCTTGCATCCTGAGAAGACTGAAACAGATGCTGGACCTCGGTTATTCTAGTTACAATTCAGGCTTTCAACAGAGATTAAACTAAATGAACTCTAAGATTCTAACAAGTCTGAAACTTGATGGTTCTGTGTTTCTCCTGGTCTTATTCATGTGGGTATCTCCATAAGTACCTGACTGAATGCCTTCATGAAGCTCCCTGATCCTGGCCATCTACTCAGAACATTCTGACTCTCCCCCGCTGTCCTAACCTCCTATTAAATCTTTCTTCAACTCTCTTGCAGACTGGCACTATAAATGTCCTTCTCCTCCATCCTCTTTGCCTCCTCTCTTTCCATCCCCAGCATCTATGCATGTCTTGAGTCTAGCCCCCACAAAGCCAGCTCTATGCTGCATGACCACTAATTATTTACAAGGGAAATCCCTGTTATTTGGCAGTGAATATGAGACAGAACTTTCCCAGTGATAATAATGTACATGTCTCTTGAAGGACTTTTATTACAAAGTAAGTCCTGAAGAATCTCAGGTATCATCAAAACCCACAGGAAACATAATAAAGGGCAACAGAAACCACAGTAAGGGTTGGGGATTGCAATTCAATTATAAGGCGGTACTAGAGGATCCTGTTTGAAGTTCCAATTACACTATAAGAATACTGTGTTCACTTGTAATTTCTATTGCTTTGCAGTAACTTTAGGTATAAGTTATAGAAATAATGAAAGGCTCCAGGTTTCCAAACCCAGTCTTGGTGCTGCCATTGATTTGGGAGTGGGGTAAACAGATGTCCTTCAATTTTTATCATGATAAGAATATAACAAGGGGTATCTGAGGTGAAAGATAAGCCAGAAAGAAAAGGATAATCATGGTCACTGGGAAGATGTGGGCATAAAAGTATAATCAGTTGGGCAATAGAAATAATAGCAGAACAACTCCCTTCCCCTGGTAAATACTTCTTTCAAAAGCATGGGTAACAGGAGTAAAGGGCGGGAGTATGTTTGAGAAAGTGGACAGAGATAGAAGAACTCAGTTAAGTGGAATTTCAAAAATACTCCATGCCTTAGAAGCAGTAAAGTAATAATAATAATGAGGAGGAAGAGAGAAGATGATGACAACAACTGTAGGGATTATTTTACAACTTATTTTGAGCAATTTTAATATTTATAAATTGGAGCTATAATTGAAGTATTTGGTCTGGACCCAGTGGGAACTAACTGGCTTATAAATTGCATTATTTATCTACATCACACATGGGCTGGAGGAAGCCATGGAAACATTCACTCCAGGACTCCAGTGACATGGCCACACAGTTATGCCATAGATCAGAAGTTTATATATATAAACACCCCATGATACTCAGCATTGTAGATACACCATGTTCAGGAGGCCAGATTCATATTGAAGTTTAATACAAAAATGCAGGTGCCCTCATGGTTTAGAGGACAGGGGACTAGGGAATACCAGGCTGTTTGCCCATCACTAAATTCTCAAGCAGAGGCTGTGAGAGGCACTGAGGAAGGGTGCTCTTAGAGCCTCATGCCCTCTTCTGAGGCCTATAGCTCTCTCCTCAGGCCTCCTGGCCTCTGTCCCCTTACCCAACATCTCTAGGAAGTGGCTCAGCTCTCCCTCTTCCCCTTTTCTTTATGAATATCCCAACCTCGGCTCCAAGTCCACCAGATCATGTTCATCAAAAATAAGTTATAGAGAAAAAAATACCTATGATGTCTTACTAGATGATGCTAGGCTAACTCTACTCTTTGGTAAACATTTAGTGAGACACTCCTATGTACCAGCTACAATTTTTCCAGTCACTAGACTCCAATATTCTGCATCAGAATAGCAAATAAGTCTCAACTATTTTCTTAAAATATACTTGTAGTCAACTTAGAACTCTCACTGGTAAAGCCTGAGGGTCAAGAACAGAGGGGCATCCACAGTATTTGTGAGGGGGTTGTCAAAGAGCCTTTGACACAGTACCACTCTGCTACTGTTATCACCACTTACTTGTTCTTTTATTAATATATGTGCTTTCATACCTAGAAGAAAATACCAGCAGTCCCTGTGCCAGGCAATAGGGTTAGAGAGCCGATCCCACGCCCTTAGTCACCATCCTTTAGCTCTGTGTTTTCTTGACATTAAGCCTAATGAACCAGTTTTTATTATTTCCTAGCTGGACTTGTCTTGCCTTAAAGCAGAGGTACCCCTCCTCCTAGCTCAGGAGCTTTTCCCTTTACTGATTGAGCTGCATAATTTGATTTAATAAATCTGGAGAATTTACAGTGGGTTTTGCATACTTTCATTAAGGAAGATATATGTGGAATGTCTGGTGTTTGGCCGTGTTTAATGAAATTAATGAATTAACGTCTTTGATGGCAAGAACTTCAGGTGCTTTAGTCCCCACTTTTGCTTTAGCCCCCAGGCGTCACTCAGTAAGATTCCTAAGATGACCATAAATAGATTCCAAGACAAGAATTAGAACTTACTTGTTGTTCTCCCATTAAAAGTCAAGGATTTTCACCAATTTCTACTTTTAAACTTAATCTTGTCTAGTTTGCTCATTCCCAACCCAGTGTCTTGATCCTGGGTCTGTAAGCCCTCAGGGTCTGCAAGCTCTCACTCATTCCCACTCCTTCTCACATGAGGACACATGCTCTCACACACCATTCTCAATGAGGAGACCATGCATGAGGACAACTTAACTGTGGAAGTTTCCTGGTGAGAAAGGCATTTAAAGAAGGACTGAATGTAAAACCTAAAGATGAACACCAGCTCTGGTGTTCAAACCCCAGGCAGCAAGGAAGGGGTGATGTGTTGGGTGGGAACAGCATCTGTAGAGCTGATAACGTATCCTCTGCCAGTCTACAGCCAGTGCCATCCAATGGAAGGGAAGTGTGACCACACAGAGGACCTGCCAGTCAGTTCATTGACTCCAACACCTCTTTGTTGGAATCCACTATTCACTTTTCTGTGCCTTTAACTGGCTTCTAGAGTCTTGCACAAAGCAAATGAAGCTGTAATCAAGGTCTTTGTCACTCTCCCATATTTGCATGTAAGTGTTGCAGTTTAGGGACAACTCATCAGCCCTCAGTATGCTCAGAAAGAGAGTTTTTACAGAAACAAAAGGAAAAAAAAAAACTTCAAAAGAATCCTAAGCAAATGCTGTGATTTTTGAAGACACAGCAGACAAAAATATTTTAATCCCTCCTTAGTTTATTTGTGTGATATGTTGGTCCAAACAAGCCAAGGTCTGGGTCCAAGCACAGAGGAGGCATCTCTGTTTGAAAAGTTAATGGACTGCTTCTTGGCTTGATGAGGGAGGAGACAGCCCAAGCAAGGCACAGTGAATACAACTACCAAGCAAAGAGAGAGCCCTGAAACCCAGCTCAACAATAATCATCAGGAAGAGCAGGGGGAGTGTCATGAAGTAAAGGAGAGATGCTGTGCCAGGCAGAACAGTGGAAGGTATCAGTTCAGTCCTTAAGTCTGGCTTCAGGTTTTGGAAAACAATATTACAGGATCATCTATGTCTTTCCAATGTGGTTGGACTACATTCAATGGTTTTGTCTTTTTTTTCTGTAGCACCATTTATGTTTTCAAAAATATATACATTACAAAGAAGCCCTACATGTAAGTCAGACCAACAAGAAGCCAAGGTAGGACCCAGGGTCTTTCCCTCTCTCACCAAAGCCCTTCCGACAGCCCTCCCTGGGTAAATCCCTATGGAACTACTCCTAGGATAATTTCAGAGTCACTGTGCAACTCCCCTAATTAGATGGAAAATACGGAAGGTTTCCTCCAATCACAACAATCTAGGTTTCATGTATGTGGTGAAACTTCTTGATTTTGCATAGAAAAGGGAGAGAAGAAACTTAAAGTCAGTCTTCTAGTTGTATAAAAGATAAGTATTATGAAACGAGTGTCAATTTTCCCACTTCCTAGAAAATTGATCATACATTTTTCCACTAAAGTAGTCATTAATGATATTCACCAAATAGTTCTAGCTTTCTGCTTTCTGGACACATGGTGGGCTTGCACTTCCTGCCCCCAATCCTATGGTTGTGGGATCATGCAACTAGTTCTTACTAACCAATGAGTTGTGGCCAGTGAGCATTTGATTTCAGATTGTCAGACCCTACAATGCACTCTTTTCTCTCTGGCACAGCAACTAGCAGTGTCTGATAGCAATCGTCCTCCTATTGTCCCATGGTGGGTATCAAGGATGAGAAGAAGTAACTTTTTTAAGTCACTGAGAATCAGGGATTATTTGTTACCAATGCACAATCTAGCCAATCTTGAATAATACATCTATTCATGAATATCCCTACAATTTTATAAGCCAAAGTTCAAATTGATTGGTTTCATGTTGGTAAAGCAAACAGCCAGTTCACTAATTAGTATTTCTTACCCCTAAAAAGTGCCCTATTTCATGTTGGTTACACATAAAAAGGAGAAACAAGTCTTTGTCAAGGAAGGCTACTGTCTTGACTGGAAATGCACAATTCATGCAGGAAGGCAATGGGAAATATTTAAACAGTAAAATGTGAGGGTATTTGTTAAAAGTACCACGAAAGTTCTACATTGGGGGCTGCTAAGAATTAAATATATGTGTCCCCCTTTAAATTAATACATTAAAGCCCTAACCAACAAGCTATACTTGGACTAAGGAATTAAGGTTAAAAGAGGTCATAATGGTGAGGCCCTGGTGCAATAGGATTAGTTCCTTTTAAGAAGATGCCAAAGACCTTGCTCTTTCTCTCTCTCTCCATGTGCAGGCACTAAGGAAAGTCCATGTGAAGACATAGTGGGAAGGAGCCATCCACAAGCCAGGAAAGAGCTTTAGCTCTCACCAAAAACTGACCCTCCTGTGTCTTGATCTGAAATTTCTGGCCTCCAGAATTGTAAGAAAACAAATTTCTGTTTAAACTATTCAGCTTGTATTATTTTGTTATGACAGCCCAAGCAGACTAAGAAAAGGGAGTAAGTATAATTCTGGGTTAAGCTTCCAGGAGTATCTTCTGAAGGAAGCAATACTTGCTCTAGCCTTCAGGAGGAACATAAAAAGTAGCTATAAATTCTATCTGCTTTATGTATGCTACCTCACTGAATTTTAATAATATAACATAGGAACTATCATTCCCTATTACAAATAAAGTTTGGAAAGGTGAAGGAGGAGGCACACCAGGTCTACAGGTTGTCTCAGCCCTTGACCACCTCACAAAACCAATGGATGGGGTTTTATTGGCAGATGGGACAAGGAATGCTAAGTGGTTGGAGGATGCCATTTTCAGAGGCAGAGCAGAAAATGGACCTGAATGGCACCAAGGGTGTTTGTCCAGAAGCAGTGGGAGGTACAGTAGGATAGAAAGGCTGAGATGAGATTGGATGTGTCCATAACACTAGAGAAAGAGCTAAAAAATAGAGAGCCCCCATTGAAATATGTAAATAGTTAAGTAGCCCATCTAAACAAATATTTAAATATTTATGCAAATATTCAAAAATCTGAGCATGAAGTTGTGATTGGATATCAGTAGACTCTTCATAATTAGGTATACTTTTTTCTGGCCATCTTAAAAATTGATCCAAGTCAATCAAAAGCCTTCTCCACTGTTTTTCAACTTGATATATTTCATCATCTTGACACAGCCTTGGGACAAAAGCCTCATCCAGGACAAACTGAACTTTATGTTTACTGCTTCCAGACAGTTGATCCAAAGGAGGAGAGTGAGAGAGAATGCATGTGTCATAGAAAATGTCCAAGCCTCATTGTTGTCACAAATTTTACAATCTGGAATAACAAAACTTTAGTGGCCCTAATTGCAACTTCTCCCTAGCTTGGGTTTACTGGAGAGAACAATGGATTGCCCTTCTGCCCAACAGCTGGCTCAGACTTCTCTCCTGCTGCTTTAATAGCCTTTTAGGTAATAACCTGTTTTATTGAGACAAAGACCCAAACCCTTTAAGTCCCAGTAGAGATTAGCTTAAAAATGAGGCACTCCAGGAGGCCATGAGAGCTACTGCAACTTCTCTATTCCTGTTTCCTTAAGTTTTAACCTCCTCTAGGGCAAGAGTTCCTAACCTGAAGACTATAGAGCAGCTTTTGCAGTCCATTAGTCCATTGCAATTTTATACAAAATGTTGGATAAATGTGCATTTTTCTGGGAAAAAGGTCTATAGCTAAAATATTTTATCCTCAAAGGGCTCTAGGTCTACAAAAAGAGACAGAGCTTTAAAGGATCCATATCTTGACAACCACTGAGGACACTGGACTCCAGAGAGCCAGAGTGACTTAGCAGGAAAGGTGTTGAATGTGGACACAGACAGAACTAGGTTCAATCCCTAGCTTGACCATTGTCATCTGTGATCCTAGGCAAGAAATTGCAACACTCAGTACAATTTCCTCATGCAAGCTATACACCCTTCCTTTGCAAGGTCGTGGTCCAGACTGAGGTAAAAGCATTTAGCAGACATTAAATAAAACAATTCCTCCTGTAATACTCCAATCCAATCTGGAATGAAATAACATCATTTGCTCAGAAAAGATACAAACTCCATGCACCTCCAGAAAATATTTCGGTGTACATTTCAGTAAATTCTGCTGTGTACAGCTGAAGAGATGGGGGGGCACCATTCAAAAGAGCATCTAATGGGCATCCAAAATCCAGGAAGGGAAGCCAAAGGGGATCAATGCAATGAGGGGTTTACCAGGCCACTGGTGAACAAAGGCACACCATTATCTTCTTACATTGTGGTGAAAAGACCCCTGACATGACAGCCACCACACTCAGATTCAGTTTGAGTCCCATACCTATTACCCTTGAGAATTTTTTCAACTAATGATTGTTTCCCTTCAGTTGAATGATAGAAATAATATCCACCTTGCCTTTCACATAGGACAGTGATGACGACAAAGAGAATCTTGGATTATATGAAATGAAATAATGAGTGTGAAACAACTCTGAAAGTGCTGCAAAAGTAAGGAATGGTCATTGCCACCAGCATCACAATTTTCATCATCAATCCACAAAGACATCTTTACAGGCCAAATAAGCAAACTGGGTGGAGATAAAAGAATAGTGCTTCTGTGATAAACAAAATGGTCTGGCCTCATTCTGTGGGAGGCCAGCCATCTGTTCCCTTTCTCCTTTTCATTTTCCCCAAGACATGAGAAAATATCACATGATTATGCATGTGGGCACTAATCCCTTCTATGACCAATGTGTGCCAGTTTCTCTTGTTTTTTATATTCATAAAAAATACCCATTAACAAGATCCTTATGCCATTCCAACAATGAAAGTCTCTTCCTTATTATTCCTCCTCCTGTAGCTGCTACTGTTCCCCAACCCCCTCACACATGTATTCTTAGTTGCCCCTCTCTGTCCATGCTTTCCTACCTTTTCCTACCTAAGAATACCTGGGCACTTCCATGTAACAAAATCCTTGGTCATCTCTCAATATCTAGCTCAGAAGCCATTTTATGTAGACTTCTCCTCAACTTTGCCCATCCTGGCCACAGTGGTCTATCTCTGTACTCCCATAACACATGGAATCTGGGAACACAGACCCTGTGCTTTGCCATTCAAGTGGGAGAGTCAAATGTGTAACTATGTATTATTACCACCAGGGTAAAGGTATAAAGAGTGTGTCCTGGGATAACTGAAATACATGGTCCCTGTGAGTCTGGGCTACAAATGCTGGGTCTTTCCTAAATAGAGCCTAATGTCATTATGTCACTGCTCCTTGCAGGAATCTGCTCTTCCAAGCTGGACTCCTATGAGACAAGATTCATCTTACTTCTCCGCTACCACTCTACATTTATCTAGTGGGTTTTCTTAAATCTTGTCTCATTGGGAGTGTGCAATGGGAATTTGTATGCAAAAGCATATTGGGTCATGCCCTCAGAAAAACCATCTGTGATCAAGTAAGGAAAGCAGGACTAGGCAGAGAGAAAAGTGATGTAACAGAGGCTCCAGAACATCCCATAGGCAGCTCAAAATCTGGGATGGAGCATCAGAGTTTCCCCAAATGGAGGCAAGGGGCTCAAGACTTTGCATGCCTCCATGAATTAGTCATCAGATGCAGCCTGCCCTCTAGAAGGGGACATAACTTAACCAAGAAAGCTTCCTTCAGTCCAGAATGATTTCTGGAGAGAGATGTGGTTCTGAGTACTCTGCACAGCCAGGAGAATGAGTGACTTTTATCTTGTTTGTACTAGTTCCTATTGTTGCAATAAGAAGTTACTGATGCACAAATTTAGAACTTAAAACAGCACACACTTATTAGATCACAGTTCTATAGTTCAGAAGTCCAAAAATGTTTGGATGGGCTCTCTGCTTGTAAGCTGAAATCAAAGAGGTAGCTAGGGTGCATTCTTATCTGAAGCCTCCAGAAAGAATATACTTCCAAGCTCATTCAGGTTGTTGGCAGAATTCAGATTGCAGTTATAGAAATGAGGTCTCTTTTTCCTGGCTGTCAGCCCGGGGGTGCTCTCAGCTCTGAGAGGCCTCCTTCAGTAGTGGAGAACTCTCTTGTATTGATTCCCTTATGTTTTGCATCTCTGACTTTTTCTATCAATAATTTCTAGATCTAGATCTAAGGACTCATGGGATTAAGCCAGACCCATCCAGCTAATCTCTATATTCTAAAGTCAACTGATTTGGAATGCAATCCCATCTGCAAAATCCCTTCACAGCAGTACCTAGATTAATGTTTGATTGAGTCACTAGGAGAAAGTTTGTACACATCAGAGACTGGGAATTTTCAGGGCCTTCTTGGAAATCTGCTTACTATAGTCCTAAAGGGAAAACAGAGTTGCAGGGTAGAATCCACTACAACCAGCGACTACCAATCAGGGAACTCAAAAGTTAGGAAACCTCAGAGTGTGATTGCCAGTTCTCATCACTCCATTTAACTCTCACCTGTGGTATCTATTCTCCCTATGCACTGCAACTCAAGCAGTGCAGGACTCCAACTTCCACCAGGATGCTAAACCAAGAGGGTTGTTCCCAAACTCATATCTGCCCACCTCCCGCCCCTCAAAATAAAGGCTAAACCAAACTCAGTTAAGACAGGATTGTCATGTTCAAGAGCACCTCCTAATAAATGAAGGAAAAGTAAACATTGCTCCCCAAGAAAAAAGGAATACTTTCAACTGCTGTTTTCTTAGGCAGTTAAGTGGTCAAATCCTAGAGGAGGTCTGCCTGTGTTCAAAGTCTGACTCTATCACTTACTGAGGATATTTGGAAAAGTTATTTAACCTCTCTGTGCAATAGCTTCCCCATCTGTAAATGGGCAGAATAATAACCTCCAGATGGGATTTCTATGAGGATTAAATTAAATTGTAGATGCAAATGAACTAGTTCCAATTCCCCCCCTGATTCATTCTGTATCCTTCTCTGTCTTGCTTTCCTGTACCCCAAAGACTGACCTACATCAACTATATTAATTGGGTCCCTTACCTTATGGCTTCTGATTGGTTCTAGTCAATGGGACACATGAGAGAAGACCTGAGAGGTGTTAATTATCTTGGCTCCCTCCTTTCAGGGTGACCTCAGGCTGGCTACAGCCCTTACCCGAAGATCACAGCAAATATCAACATGACCCTTGTTGATCACAGCTCTTTCTTTCCAGAATCCAGTAATAGCTCCATGCTTCTGTTCCTTCAGGCCAAGGTGGTAACTCTCTTACAGTTAAACATCCTAGAATACTGCACTATCCTCTGTGGTTTCCCTTCACCCCCCCCCCACCCTTCTATATATAGACCCTATAACTAGTTTCACTTTTTACCTGCTGGAACTTATATAAAACTGGCCTGTATCCAGTATTTGCTAACTTTTAGGTATTAACAAGAGTGATATTACTACCCATAGGATGGTTTGGCTTGTGAAACCCTCTGGGCTATGGATCCCATCCCTTTGTCTCAATCCCATTCCACTGAAGGCAGCTCCAGGCTCAAGGTACAGATGAAGAGCCTGCAACATCTGGAGAGGTTTCTGATTTACTTTGCAGTCCATGGGAGGATCCTTCTGCTGGCCACAGACCACCTCCAGGGGCTTTGGGCTTTGCTGCATTTCCCTATCACAAGTTCTCATCTCCTACATGGAAAATATATGTTCTGATCTGGTCTTCAGAGTACCCAACACTTTGTGGTGCAACCTTCTCTCTTGTCCTTCCCTCACAGGTACCTTCGGTCAACCCTCTTCTCAATCCACTTCTCCCTTTTCTCTGTGTATTCCAGAAGCATATTTATTAAAATGTAAAGGATGTTTAAACATTCATGAAAACCTACATGGGCATGCTCTCGAGGCCAGTGATTTATATGTCAAGACTGAGTCATTCACAGCGAAAAGGCAACAAAGAAGAGAGTCATCCAACAGGTCAAGATGAGTCCCCACCTACCATCGGCTGACTGAGGTCATCAAAGACAGGAAGAACTGACTAGGCCATGGAGTGGTGACCCCAAAGCAGGAGCACCTGCATCGTAGCACTACACTTGGCCTACAGAGGATGATTTCACTCAACCCAAAGTTCACATATTCATAATAAGACCAAAGGTCATTTTACACTGCATCATATTATCCAGTACCTATTATTAAGCAGGAAATAACATTTACGTGTTGAGCCAGCAATCTATCCATTCAGAGAAAATGCATTTTCTGAGAAAATGAAAATCATTAATTTACTCTGAAATTTTATTGGGGAGAAATGCTGTTGTATTAGAATACAGATAGGAGATAAAAGGTGCTGGAACACTCCATTCTTCCCTTTATTAATGAAGTAGAATACATAAGAGGCCCATTAAAAGTACACAGGAGCCTTGTAAGCACCTCTCTATCTTCTGACTCAGTCTTTTTCACATTTGAGAGCAGAATTTCTGTGAGAAGGTGTTACCTTAATACAGTGGCACCCACACTCACATATGCACAGAGTTTGGTTGTACTCATCCATTTATTCTTTCATCCATTACTTCAGTAAATATATTTTGAGTTTTGAGAGTGTGCCAGGCATCATCCTAGTTATGGGACCATACACCTGTTCTGCAGGTGCCTAAAGTTTAATAGGGAAAATGAAGGAGCAAATAAGTGATTAATGGCAGAAAAGCCCTTGAGTCCTGGGAGTTCAGATTAGAAATGTTTAACTCAGATTTGGGACAAGAGGGTCAGGAAAGATTTCTAGAAGAAGAGCTAAAGGAAAAGTAGGACTTACCCGGTGAAAAGGAGAGAATTACACAGAGCAGGGTGTTCCAGTCCAAGGAAGAAACACTCTAAAAGGCTCATAGAAAGTTTGGGAGAAGGAAAAAGGTGGCACATTTCAGAAGAAAGACAAAAATATAGCATTACAAATCTTTCCAAGGGACTCTAGCAAGAACACAGGGAAAAGGAGAAAAAGTAAAGGTTTGAATTTTAAAAAATGAATCCTGTCCCTGACATTTATAAGCTAAGTGATGTTTAAGAAAGAAAGAGAAGTCAACCCAACTGCTTAGCGTCTCCTCACTCATCTGTAAAATGAGGACAGTGGACTATGGAAAAATTTTATTTTTAAATATATGAAAATACACTGTTTTCAAGCAAATATCCAATAAATAGTAATCATACTCCTTCTACTGTTCCTTAGAGTTTAGGAAATGGGGTAGCCTTATATTGGAAGAGAATTGATGGGGCTTCATGAAATAAGTAACACCTTGGTTCTCAACCTTCTGGCCCTTTAAATATAGTTCCTCATGCTGTGACCCAACCATAAAATTATTTTTGTTGCTACTTCATAACTGTAATGTTGCTACTGTTATGAATCTAATGTAAATATCTGGTATGCAGGATGGTCTTAGGCGACCCCACTACAATCCAAGTCACACCCACCAGCCAATCAGAGTGACTATATGCAAATTAACCAAACCAAGATGGTGGCTAGCAGCCAGAGAGCTAGAGCAAACAGGAGGCTTCCTTGCCCCGGCAATGGAGGAAGCTGCCTGCTTCGGCCTGCGGCTGTTTGGTCAGCTGTGGCCTCTGCTCAAGGCAATAAAGTTTCAATTATAGAAGCCACAGGGCTGAAGCAAGCTGAAGCAAGCAGGAGGCTTCGTTGCCTCAGCAATGGAGGAAGCTGCCTGCCTAGGCAGGCTGTGACCTCTGCTCAAGACAACAAAGTTTCAATTATAAAAGATAAATAAACCCCAGATACCTGCTCCCAGCCAGCCTTGCTGGGATCTTGGGTTGCTGGGGGCTGTGGCCATCAGCTCCTCACCCAGACTGGCCAGGCACCCTGGCAGGAACCCCCACTCTGAAGGGACTGTGGCCAGCCTGAAAACTGCCATCAGCTCCTCACCCAGACTGGCCAGGCACCCTGGCAGGACCCTCCACTCTGAAGGGACTGTGGCCAGCCTGAAAACTGCCATCAGCCCCTCACCCAGGCTGGCCAGACACCCCAGGGGAGACCCCCACCCTGAAGGGCTGTGGCCAGCCTGCAAACAGCCATCAGCCCTTCACCCAGGCTGGCCAGGCACCCCAACAGGACCCCCCGCACCCTGAAGGGGCTGTGGCCAGCCTGCAAACAGTAATCAGCTCCTCACCCAGGCTGGCCAGGCACCCCAGAAGTACCCCTTCCCTGAAGGGACTGTGGCCAGCCTGAAAACAGCCATAAGCCCCCTCACCCAGGCTGGCCAGACACCCCAGCAGAATCTCCCACCGTGATCCAGGACACCTTCAGAGCAAACTAAGCTGGCCCCCTCCTGTCTGCCAGGCCTATATCCTATATAATAAAAGGGTAATATGCAAATTGACCCTAATAGCAGAACCACTGGGTCACTATAACACACACTGACCACTAGGAGGCAGAATGCTCAATGCAGGAGCTGCCCCTGGTGGTCAGTGCACTCCCACAGGGGGAGCTCTGCTCAGCCACAAGCCAGGTTGACAGCTGCCAGTACAGCGGTGGTGGTGGGTGCCTCTCCTGCCTCCTCAGCAGCATTAAGGATGTCCAACTGCAGCTTAGTCCTGCTCCAAACTGGCAAGTGGCCATCCCCTGTGGGCTCCTGGGCTTCCAGAGGGATGTCTGACTGCCAGCTTAGCCCTGATACCCCAGGGAGTGGGCCTAAGCCAGCAGGTGGACATCCCCCAAGAGGTCCCAGACTGTGAGAGGGCACAGGCTGGGCTGAGGGGATCCCCCCCCCCCGCGAATGCACAAATTTTTGTGCACCAGGCCTCTAGTTCTATCATAAAAACTTTATTCTGATGGGTCTTCAAGTCTCCTTGGCTCCCCCAGAGAACTCTCATTTGAAGGCAAATATGAAGGGAGAAGTAACACTCTCTTCTTTTTTAACCAATGGTCCAGAGAGGAAGTAATGCTCATTAGTCATCAGGCCAGAAAGCTCTTAGGAGAGTACCCCCACCAACAAAGACTAGTGTGAGAGCCATAAGAAAGATGTAAGCAAAATGCTACAATGCTCTGGGGGTAGCAGAGGAATGACCATGTGCCACAGGACAATCAGAGACATCCCCATGAGGTCCTAGCATTTAATCTGGGGCAAGGAAAGGCAGGGAGCGAGTGGGCATTGTGGATTTTGCCAACGGCCAACCTGAGCACATCAGGGACCAACAAAAGAGCAATTTCCTTAATATTCAGCACATTCCAGAGAGGTACTATAAATATAACTATGGCTTTAGGCTCCAGGCCGAGGCTGAGGTACATTACCTTGCCCACTCTGAGTAAACTCAGCATGAGCTTCTTCACAAGATAGCCCTGGGTCTTCCTTGTTTCTTGCTCTTACCTATTCTTGCAGACCACACAACATCAATGTTGTCATAGCCACACCTCCTTGAAACAGTGAAACAGATCCCTTATGAAGCAGTTATTCTGTCTATCTACAAAGGTCAGAAGCTGATAGTCCCAAGGTCAGGATCCATGAACTCAGCATTGGGCACACTCCAAGCTGAAATCCCTACAATAGTGAGCACCCAAGGGTCCTGTGCTGGTGACATCACCATCTTCCAACTCCAAATCCTTCCACTATTATTGTTTATTTCCCTATAATTGTGGGATGTCATAGCCCAGTACACCATCCTCTGATGAAAAGCAAACCCCACCATATGTGGTATACAGCAGCACAACATTGTCATTAGGGCTCAGTCAATTTTACAATGTCGCCACAAATATTGACCCAGATAAATCATATAGTAGTGCTGGTACATAAAAATCCTTAAAAAATGATTTTTTACTTATATTTAGAGAGAAAGAGAGGGAGAGGGAGAGAGAAAGAGAGAAACAGCTGTGAGAAACATGGATCGGCTGCCTCCTGCATGCCCCCTACCAGGTATTGAGACTGCAACCTGGGCATATACTTTGACAGGGAATCAAGCTGTCAATCTCTCAGTGCAGGGACAATGTCCAACCAACTGAGCCACACCAGCCAGGGCCAAATCCCTTTGATAAATAGCACCCACAAAAAAGGTATATTCTGGCTCTTCCAGTAGAAGTAAATATCCCCCACATCATTTATTCTGGGTTTTGGAATGAATATCATGATTTTATTGGAAGATTATATATTTTGCGATTGTCTTTTCTTTTGTACAGAGCCATATCTGTTCACCCAACTGAAATTTTATTGAAAACATATTATCAGCCAATAATATTTTTTAAACTATTATTGCATGTTCAGTTCAGCATCACACACAACTACAGAAGTAAAAAGAACATTAAGGATGTTTGGATGGCAAACTCAGGAGGCTTGGAAGGACTTACAATTCCAGAATCCTAGCCTCCCCTCTAGAATTCCAGAGCCCTTCTAAGCCAGTATCAAACCCCTGCTTCAGCAACCTATGGCAGAGAACATGAACTTTCAGTAAAAGTCCAAGTTGCTTTCTAATAGTTAGGATCCATACAAGTGCTGGTATAGCCCCTTAGAACTTCCCTCAAATGCTTTGAGTTTTTTTTCCACCTGGAAGAGAAATAATTTAAAATATGTACATATTCAAAGACCCAATCTTGCCTTTCCTCCTCCTATTGACAGCTAATATTCGTGATAGTTTTCCTGGTCTCCTTTGCCTTTTCTCTTTCATGTTAAATAGCTCCCTGGCTTTCCAAGTTCCACAGGTGGAAAACATTTAAGGGGATAAGAATAAACCCCAAGATCAATCTGTACAAAGACTGGGAGTAACAAACCATGGGTACTAACCACAGTGAGGCTATCAGGATCTACTGCTAATTAGTGATCTTCAGTTAACAAAGACATTCAGGGAGACCCATGAGGTCCGGAAAACCTCATCTAGCTCTGCATCTTTAAATCTCGTCCCTGGTTCACCATCATCTCCAGATTTCTGGCACTGGACAAACTGGTCAAAATAATCTCTATTATGCTGTGTTTTGTTATCTATATTCTGTCACGTATCTGCTATATGGGAAGAAACAGGAAAAGGATCCAGGTTGGTAGCAACATGCATTTACTTGCTGGACTTGCCCATCATCATACAGAGACATGAACATCACTTTATAATCAAACTTCACACATAACACCTTCCTTTTATTGGCTAATTTTTCACCTCAATACATAACTTATTCTAATTATGCTTTAATCATTTTCTGCTGAAGAATTGTATGCCCTTTGATTAATAGCAATGATTTTTCAATGATTATAAGAATGGTATCAAGTCTTTGTTATAGAAGCATGCTTTATATGGAACATTTTGAAGACTTTTTAGTCACTGGTACTTTGATGTTAGTAGAATGTTCACGACCAGGTCAATCAGAATTGGCCACTTATATTTGGGAATCCTGAAAAGTGAACTTGAGTGAGAACAGTAAATTCATATTCTGGAGAAACTCAATTATGGGAATACTAGAGAAAATGAGTTCAGGAGTACTGATGTGAATATGCTATTTGAGGAGGATTAACCTGGAGACCATAGGCAGGACATATCTGCTTGGAGCAGGGACTTGGAAACAGAGAAATCACTAGAAGCTTTTGCCAATATACCATGAGGGTCTATCCCAGACTGGCTCTAGTGGAAATGGAAAGAGGAAAGAGACTTAGCATGTCCTAGAGACCAACCCTATTTGAAGTGTGAGGGTGGAAAAAAGGTAGTCAGCCATGACCAAGAAAGCACAGGCCTGAATAAGTAGGAGCATGGTAAACTAATAGAAATGTGTTTCCATTTGCTGAGGTCACAAAGAGCTTGTATGGAGGGAGGGCATGCTGGGAATAGGGCTGTATATCATCCATACTTGAATACTCCATGTATTTTTTAGACTCACTTGCTATTCTATTTGACCATACAGTATTGGGGCAAACAAACAAACAAAACAAAGTATTAAAAATATTATTCTGATCACATTTCAGGGGTAAAGGTGGAACAGAATATTCACAGATGTCTACCAAACAAGACAGTGTATACCAGAGGCATACCCCAATGCAAAGCACCTATGAGGCTGCAATGCGAAAGAGCTCAATCCTGAAGACCTCTGGGGGCCTTTTAGCCATCTCCCCATAAAGGAACAACAGTACCAATAAAATAGAAATATTAGCACCCTCTGGATGAACACATAGTAGGAGTAAATGGAGAAAGGAGAGGAAGCATGAAGAATAGGTATAAGGTGAGACACAACTAATCTGCTGGCTGCATTCACTAATGAGGTAGAAATGGCCAGCAGGACAGTGGCAAGGCCAAGCCTGCCTAGCAAATTTATACAGCTTCATACTGAGAAAGAGATAAAGAACAGCACATGGATCTATACCTTTTAACTCAGGGATGCTGCGCACCAGTAAGTACCTCCCAACCAACTGTGCCTGACTCCATGACATCGGGCTAGTCCTTCTTCTTTATTGGGGTAGAGGGGGCACTAAGAAAGGACTGGTGGAAGCAGGTAGGCCTGATATGGGAGAAAGGATGGAAGGATAGAGATATTCTCTCCTTAATGCTAACGTAACTATCCTTCAAGATCTGAACAAACGCCCCTTCTCAACAGTCCTGAAAATCCTCACTATTTACCTAAAATAACAAAGATTTTTCAATCATACTCTTTATGTTGTTAATCCTCTTTTTGGTTTTAAAATTCTTTGGTGCATATGCACCTAAATTATAAGCTTCTTGGAGGCAGACTCTGGGTCCTATGTATCCTCAAAGCCCTTCTTCCATGGCATCTGATGTAAGACACACTCAGTAAAGAGTAAGTGTAAGCCCCGGTGCTCCATATCTCACTGAACTTCCCTGCAATCTGCAATAAATCAAGGCCCTCAAAAAGGAAGCCAGTATCAGGAGCCAACTCAGAAAGGGAAAGGTTGCTTTCTGGCTGTCAGCTAACTAAGATTTAAAAATAGAAAACAGCTACATCCTCAGTTGGGGAGGGGGAGAGTGACTCTGCTCAGGGGCAAATTCCACATCCCTGAGCATGACATTCAGCTTCATGTAGGAATAAGAAAGTTAAAAATCAGGAGAGCTGGAGGAGCTAAAGAGGTTGGGGCTATTGGGAAAGGTAAGGGGGACAGTTGGTGATCCATGGATTTTTCCTAACTCCATGAAAGAAAACCTTTTCACATTTATCATTTGACCCCCAGCATTTAGCACAGGGACTGCCACTAATAACAGTGAGCTGACTAAATCCATGAAGCAATGAATAATGAAGCAATTGATTAGTTAATGGATATAGGAAATCGACAAATGAATTCTGGACCAACTGTAGGTGCAGGCAAAAGGATCCCAATCCCTTTGTGTCTGTCTGTCCATTTCTCCAGCTTTAGAGGAAGGGCAGGAAGCCAGGGCTCCCACTCTGCCTAGAATAAAGGGAAGAAACTGACTGCGGTGGACGGTGTCTCGGCTGCCATTCTTCCGGGGACATTAAACCTGTTTGTGTGGACCGATGTGAAAAATTCTTAAGGTCAGATCTGAACATATATTGGAACTGACCAGGATAGAATGGAATAAACAGAACTGAACGGCAAGATGAAGAAGTGAACAGAATTGGGCCAAATGCAACTCAGGAGACGGAAATTTCCTCCCGACTTTCAGGCCACTGGAGGCGTGGAGTCACAAAGCTAGTCCACAATTTCTGTAATCATGGAAGGTCATGCCAGATAAACAATCTAGGGTCGCAGGAGTCGGCCACTCACTGAGTGGCCTACAGCTCCCTCTGGGCATGTGTTATATCCCTGCACCACACGCCATCCTGGGTTTTATGTATGAACTTTAGGGGGAAAGGCAACCAACTGTGTGAATGAAAGGGAGAAAAGTATTTTATCTTTTTCCTTTTTTTTTTTTCCGGCCTTTAACCTTTTATGCTCCTTGAGAGGCATAACACATCCAAAAGCTATCAAGAATTCAAGAATAAAGGAACAGGATAACACAGAGGGGGCATCCAGAGCAGCCAAAGGCTCTTACCTTGCCCACAAGGCGTGGCTGGGGCTTCAGGCCCTGAGGACTGAGAGACCCTGGAGAGAGTAGGAAGGAAACCAGAACAGGATCTGGATAAGGGAAGGAGGGGTCTCTGGGGGAGGGCAGGAATGCAGGAAAGAAGACACACGTGATGATGATGATTAAAGAGGAGTGATGAGGAGTCACGTTCCAGGAACACATTCGTCCTTCCCGTCTGATGGGACTGTAATTACAGAGGAGTGAGCTGACCAGGCAAGGAGGACCTTTTCCGCTTACATTTGCATCTTTCCTCCATAATCATCTTTGAGAAAAAATGTGAACTTGGAGATAGATAAATGGCTCGTAAACTCAGATCATTGGCTCTATGAGTGTGGCATTCCTGCAACTGGGCGGAGTTTATCCAGATCACCTGTTTCACCATCAGAAGATCTGGCTTTGCTATGTGCGCACGTCCCCAGGTGCTGGGGCGCATCTCTGAGATGAATGACCACGATCTGAACCAGCTGCCCTCCCAGGCCCAATTTGGAACACAGATGGGCAATATTGAAGCCACTTATGAAGAAAGTGTGGCACCTGCTCATCACATGGTTGGGAAAAACAAGTCTCACCCCATGAAGAGGTCAGAATAGTGGAGTCAGCCCCTGGGGAATGGATGTATGAATCTGGGAGGTCGGTGTGGCTTGGAGCAATAGGAAAACATTCCCTGGCATGGCAGGACTTCATCTAGGGTTAGGCCTTGACCACTCAAAGGAAGACATGGAGCTGGGCTTCCTTGGTGGGTTAATGACAATAACCAAACGAAAGACACTAAGTTGAAGTGAGTGTGGCAAGGGAACAGGTACTGAGAACAATTTTTTTTTAACAACCTTCCTTCTTTGAGATCTCGAAATACCCTTTTGTCCATGGAGCTTTTCTTCATTTTTCCCCATTAGAAGTGGCTTTTATTTCCACGGAACTGTTGTTTTTGATCCCTTTCAAGGAGTGCATCTTATATTGCCTTAACTGGGGTTATTTACTTGTCTGATCTAAATTTCTTACTAGACTCTAAGCTGCATAACGTTCCTATGATGTACCTCACCGAGATTGGAAATAGGGTATAGGTTAGCTTGATTGATTAACTTTTTCATGAATGATAGGGGTATGTGTGGCCTGCCTGGCAGGTGGAGGTCTGACCGTGTCTTGCAGATCTGATCTAAGTGCAGAAACTGGACACTGGCAGCTCTGAAGGGAACCACATGCTCTTCGCCTTGGTGCCTTTGATCAGCACCCTCTCCTAAATAATAAGGTTCTTCCTTTTTTTTTTTCTGTGTCTTTTATAGGCTGGGGTCTGAGACCAACCTTCTTACTGAAAATGTCTATCAGCAAGCTCCTCCCCAGTGCTCACACGAATAGGGAATTACTTGAAGAAAAGTTGTGAAAACTGAAGTCCTGGCCTGGTGGCAGCTTAAACATAGATATCTGTTTCAATATATGGAGAGTCTAAATAACTGTAGAGGACAGAAACTTTCTGATCCCAACAAAAGATGAATCATCTGAGTGAAATTTATTTTACATTTATTTTCCTTTTACAGAATTTTTTCTTTCCCTCACATCATTGGACTGAGCTCCACCCTCTACCTTTCCTTATGGATGGAATCTCCTAGGCTCTCCAGCACTCTGGCTTCCCCAGGCTCTGGCAGAAGTTTTGTTTTTGTTTGTTTTGTGTGTGTGTGTGTGTGTGTGTGTGTGTGTGTGTGTGTGTGTGTTCTAGGGGAGGGTGCAGGGGGGATGAGAGACAGCACTCAGTCTTTATTCCTTCAGCTCCCTCCCTGCAGTCTGCAGGTCAGCTGTGGCCGTGTTTCTCCATTAAAATCTTCTTTTCAGCAACTGTAGCTACAAGTCTCTCTGGATTCAGCAACTGCTTTGTTCCTTCAGGCCTTGAGTTACTCATGCTGGTAATGGCTCCTCCCCTGCTCCTGCCAGCTCTGGGGAAACTACCACATCTTGCATCAATTTTCCATAACACTGCCAATCTCCTACCCCATTTGAGTACTGCCTGTCCCAGTTTCCTACAAGGACCCTCACTGACACAAAAAATGATGACCACTTTTGTATTTCTATTTTGAGCCAGAGTTAGCCTTATTGTTGAGTGTGTTAAGCAATGCTGGGCTATTTGGGTATTTAGGCTGGTTGGCAACATGCTTCCATAGATTTGCTCAGAGTCTTAAGTATCCATCATGACTAACCAAAAAAAAAACAAAAAAAAAACACAACGAACAAACAAACAAACACACACACACACACACACACACAAACATGAAAAGCTGCATTAATAAGTTTATGATGCGCAAAGGGGAAAATCTCAACAGAAGGAAACTCACAGACCCTGCCCCTCTGCATTTGGTGTGGGGAGGCCTCGTCTGTGCCCTGTCCCCTGGCCCATATTCTTACCTTAAAGCTAACAAGAATTTCAGAAAGAAAGGAAGGTATATCCTGCACCCATGAGAGCTTTTTCATTAATTCCTATTCTAACTGTATGAGATAGAGATAGAAAAGACACATGTAAAAAGTAATTCCAGGCTGGACATCATCAAATCTCTTATTTTCATAGAAAGCTCAGGCTACAGAAGTCTTTGGCATTTAGCTACTGCCCATTGGGGAGGTGTTTTGATATAGGGTGTCCAGGTTGCCCTTACGTGCCAACTGCTGACCGAAGCTCCTTAAGGGAGAAGCTGACTGTGGTGTTCACAGCTCTTTAGATGGTCAAGGCCTCCTTTCCTGGATTTGAGGGACAATCTCTGGGAGGACCCTCATTGATCTCTCCTTTTCCAAAATAAGACTCTGGCCCCAAGAGGCCCTGGGCTTCCGTGCTGTGCAAGCTCACTCTTCATTGATTGGTTTTATGTGCACACGACTCAATGTTTGCTCAGCTGTCAAAATGGCTTTTAAGTTTGTACTTGTCGGGGCTTGATGCCATCGTCTCCCCAGAGGCAGGCATCTTGAGTTATCAGTCACCTTATGCAAAGCCCAAGTAGAAAGGAGGTGGGGGTTAAGAAATAGTGAGAGTTTCTTTAAACCACTATGTAAATTCAGATTATTAACATCATAATTATAAATAGATTATGATGATAGTAAAGGCATTGATGATGATTATAACAGTCCCTTTTAAATGCACAGGCTGGCCCACTCTGAGGTTGACTACAAAATGTCCATTTGAGAAATCCTAAGTAAAAGCTTTCTTGATTTCCCTGAGCTTCTGATGCACAAACAGCACAAATGTGTGTGTATGTGCATGTGCAGGTGTGCATGTTCACACTTGTGTGTGTATGTGCATGTGCATGCATGTAAGCTTGCCTTCTGTCTCCAACCGGAAATGACTCCAAGGTGAGGCGCAGGGGGAGGCTTTGCAGGCTGCAAGCTCCTGGGGTGTAGTCATAACCATAAGGCTGAGGGTTTGGGGAAAAATAGTTTGCAGTGTGGGAGATGTTCCTGCATTTGAGGGGGAGCATTTCTTCAGGCCATTGTGGACCAATAAACAGTTCAATTTTTTCATTGTTCTAATTAATTTAATTAAGTTAACTTCCAAGGTGTGTTAAGAAGCAATGCCTTGGGTGATTAACTGTTCCCATATCAAGGTGTTTTCACAAACACATTTACCCTGATTAGTGTACACATTATTATGTAATTAAATACCTCACACGGAGGAATTTATTAGTGCCTCCTTGTCTCTGAACAAATAAAGCAGATTCTCTTGGAAAGACGATTTCAGTTGCTAGAAGAGAGGGACAGACAGATGTGGAGACACACAGAGGTTAAACCTTAGAGAAAAGGACCTGCTGCCCCTCCCAGGGCTGTGCCACCTCCCAGAGGGTTAAGTCTGACCCACCCACTCCTGTGCCCACTGTTTTTCCTCTCCTCTCCAGTGGGTCCCAGAAAGTGCACATCACCAGCAAGACTGCTTCTTCCTCTTCTCTTATAAAGAGGATAAAAAGGTCTTTTCATGGATGAAATGAGGACTCTCTTCATCTATGCACATCCCTCTGGTCTGCAGAAACTTTGTGGAGCCCTAACTGGTTTGGCTCGGTGGATAGAGTGTCAGCCTGCGGACTGAAAGGTTCCAGGTTCGATTCTGGTCAAGGGCATGTACCTTGGTTGCAGGCACATCCCGAGTAGGGGGTGTGCAGGAGGCAGCTGATCCATGTCTCTCTCTCATCCATGTTTCTAGCTCTCTATCCCTCTCCCTTCCTCTCTGTAAAAAATCAATAAAATTTGACAGTCTGTTTGATGTTGCTCTGCCTCTGAATCTATTTTTGTTCACCAGTTTATAATGGCTATTATTATCCATAGATGAGTGAGGACATGTGGTATTATTCTTTCATTGACTGGCTTATTTCACTTAGCATTATGTTCTCCAGCTCCATCCATACGCCTGCAAATGCTAAGAACTCCTTCCTTTTTACAGCAGCATAGTATTCCATTAAAGAATGTGAAGATATGGTAAGATGAGTACTCTGCTTATTTTAAAATTTAATGTTCTAATTATCATAATAAAGAATATTGTTAAAGAAAAAAATAAATAAATAAAAGGAATTTTGAAAAAAAATCAATAAAATATATTTTTTTAAAAAGAAACCTTGTGGAGTTCACAAAGCTTCATTTCAACATCCTCCACCTCCTCCTCATCCATTCACTATATGCCAGAAACTGTTAAGCCAAATTCTACCGGGCCCACCCTCTATTGCTTGGAAGGAAAAGGGCTGTCTTACGTTGTTTGGGCTGCTATAAAATATACCATAGACTGGATAGCTTACAAACAACTGCAGTTTATTCCTGACAGTTTCATAACCTGGGATATCCAAGATCAAGGTATTGGAAAATTCAGTGCCTGGTGAGGGCTAGTTTTCTGGTTCATAGATGCCCGTCTGTTGATGTGACCTCATGTGGTGGAAGGGGCTAGGGAGCTCTCTAGGGCATCTTTTATAAGGGCAATAATCTCATTCATAAAGACCCTACCCTCATGATGTAATCACCTTTCAAAGGCCCCCACATCCAAATACCATCACATTGGAAATTAGGTTTCAACACATGAATTCTCAAAGGGGTTGGGGGCAGGGTGGGAGGAGAGACACAAACATTCCGTCCATAGTAAACTCGTATTCTGGGTTACTGAAGTAAATGAGTGCCAGTCAGATACTGGGTTCTGTGACAGGTTAGAAGAGAAGTTCATTTTGCACAGCCAACTTTTCTCAAGGCCTTTTCCTTCATGTCTACCAACTTTATTATATGTATTGTCAATTCTACAAATTTCAATTGTGTCTTAATAAACATAATATTAATAACTTGTACTTACTGATCAAAGCTGCTCCATACTGTCCTAAGCACTTATGCCTCTGATTCAATTCAATCCTACAACTCTGTGAGGTAGGTATTATTATCACTCTTTAACAGATGAGAAAACTGGGCATTAAATAATGAGGTAACATGTTCAAGATCACATAGCTGAGAAGTGGCAGGGATATGGAAATAATTCGGGACCACTGAACATGCAAGCCGCAGCCCCTGGCCTGCGTGCTCAACCCTTGCCACATCTCAGGGAAGAGAGCAGAAGCATGAGCATGAACCCTGATGTCTAGGCCTCAAGACCCCAGGCCCATGCCACTGATGTGAAAAGCCAAACACATTTTTTTGTTCCCCTGAACTATTTGGTGCAGTGAGGCCCAGGCAACTTAGCCACCACAGTGAGGATAAATTAAGTGACATTTCTGGGGACTGTAGAAAATACTACTGAAAGCCAAGTGAATCAATGCTGATCGTAGAACAAAACAGTTCCCACCACTGGGATCAGACCATTCAGGTTGGTGCAGGAAGAGAGAATTATGTAAGCTGGGGCCAGCTCCTGAGGGAACTGAGATTGATTCTATATGATTGATGACTCCAGGACAGAATGCCAAGTCATCAGTTGCCTCAGCTAATGCCACAGATCATTTTCCCCTGGTGTCCAGCCTGAAAGATTTCTCTTCTGTTTGTTTGGCCTGGGGCAGGCGCCTGCCGGGCTCAGCTTGTAACTTCACCAAGGTCTTCTGAGAAAAGACAGGTGACAACATTTGGCAGGAGGACATCGAACTTGAAGAAACAGCAGAATTAGGAGTGGGTGTAAAGGTCATGTGTGCATGTGTGTGTGCATGTATGTGTGTGACACAGAGAGAGAGAGGTGGCAATAGTCCTACCCTAGAAATCCTGAATTCCAGTTCCACGCATGCCAGTGTGTAATTTTTGAACAGCTATGATATTTTCTTTGGGACTCGATTTCTTTATATAATGATTCAGAATAACCAAGCTATTTCTCTATCATTAGGATATTAGGAAAAGGCCCTCTGCAAAAGTTACTCATGATGGCCTTAGGGTTTAATGTTTTCCTTGACCTTTATCATGCTTTCTTGGGAAAATTTATAGTTTGCCTTATTTGACTTCATGCTTCATTGTATATTGTTGCATGGCCCACTGTGGCTCCCTATATGAAGGTCCTATCACCCAAGTAATCTGGGTGTTTCTTAAAATTAAAGACCATAGCTTTCCCTAGATATTCTATAATCCTGGGTTTAAACAGGTCATATGATCCATACTATTTCCCCGACTATACATATACATATAAACACACACATACATATATGAATGATTTATGTATATATATATCTGTAAGTATATTAATGATATAGATCAAGAGCTATTTGTTAAGCACTTAAAAATTATGATTTGCTAAGAGATAGTAGTGAGAAATCCCAATTTCTAACTTTCTATTTTGCTGTTTCCTCTGACACTGTTTATAAACTTTAACTTGAGCCAAGTTTCAAGGTCGACCTATGAATCAGAATGTCACAGTTCAATTCCAGATCAGGTTCACGTGCCCATGTTACAGACTCAATCCCCAGTGTGAGGCCTACAGGAGGCAGCCAATCAATGACTCTCTCTCATCATTGAAGTTTCTATCTCTCTCTCCTTCTCCTTCCTCTCTGAAATCAATCAAAACATTTTTTTAAAGAAATGATAGGAGATGTGCTAATTTATTATACGACATTGGCTCACATCCTATAACTGACTCTCTACAAGCTGGAGACTCGGGACAACTAGTGGTGTAGGCCTGAGAGCCTGTGATTGAGATTCCAGGCTGGTTCTGAAGACCTGAGAACCAGGAATGCCAGTAACAGAAGATGGGCACCTCAGCGCAAGCATTCAGTTCCCCCAGAGCTCATCCAACCTTCCTCTGCCTTTTTATTCTCTTCAGGCCTATAATGGATAAGGTGCTGCCCACCCACATTGGGGATGGCAATCTACTTGACTCAGTCCACCAATTCAAATGTCATCTCTTCCCAAAAGGCTCTCTCAGACACACCTAGAAAAAGTACTTAACTAAATATCTGGACACTTCATGCTCAGTCAAGTTGACCCAAAACAATTTACCATCAGAGCTTCTATCTGAGTTCTTATAAGCCAACCTCCTGGCAACAGGATTAGAGAAAACTGATCCAAGAGCCATTCCCATAAGAAAGAATGATAAATTTCTCTTAAGTACTAGCCTAACAATAGCTAAACCCAGATGCTAGGTAAGTTAATCTATTCCTAGACTAACAAAGTATAATTTTAATGTCCACCCCAGCAGAGGAATAGTGCATATTCCTTCCACTCCCTGTTGTTATGCTCAGTTCTGGGCTTGGAATTTAAGAAGGGACCCTGACAATCCAAGATAACAGCATCCAGACATGAGGCCAGGGAGGTAAGAAGAAAACTGATATGTTTAACTAGAGTTAAAAAAACCACACAGATGGACAAGAAAGCAGAAGGAAACATAATAGGCATTTTCCTTTGAAACCTCTAGTAGACAGTTTTGGAAGGAATGGTAGGTTAATCCTGCATTGCTCCCAGGAAAAGGGTGAAAATTACTGAAGTACTTAAAGTTGTAATTCAATATAAAGAGGAACTTTCCCCTTATGGAGAATGCTCTATAAATAGACTGGTCTTGGCTGTGAGATGGTGAGTCCCATTCCTCCAAGAGTGTATGCAAAATCAGGGTCATCATGTGTCAGGACAATATTCAGCATTGGTCAGAGGTTGGAGCACAGGCCCCAAGGGGCCTTTCTGTTAGTGATTCCCTGGTTCTCTGATTGCTTACATCTGGCTGCATAGAAGACACTAGTAAACTGGGGAAATGCCCATTTTTTTATATCTTTTTTTTTTTCAGTTCTCTCCCAAACCCCATATTATCCTACTGCCTCAGTTACCCCAGAAAACCCTGCTCTCAGTTATCCTATCACTAGAAAAGAGCATGCATGTGCTTCCCTCTTTAGGGACTCATCCTTAGGGCTATTAACATGTTCATGGCATTAAAACCTAAATTTATAATGCCAACTCCCACCAGTGGCATATAATGATCAGGCATAGGTGGGCAGGGTAATGTTTTCTGGGGCAGTGTGCATCCTATAAAGTCCCTCACATTGTGCTATCTGGCTATATTTGTGATTAAGCTGGCTGTGGTGGGAATGCAATTTATGGTATCAACCCTCTTCCTACAGACATGTCCCCATCTCTTCCATATGGCTTTCCAGGACCACTCTGAATACTGAGGTATCCTCTCTTTTCTGAAACCCAAGCTTATAGCCCCTACTTAGGCATCGGTGATGAATTCAGTTGGGGAGGGAATAGCATCTGTATCATAGTGGCAGATTCAAATGTTAGAGGCTCTCCGTTTAAAGACCTAAAGCCATAGGGTGTTAAATGGAAGGGACAGAGAGACAACACTCTTTATTCAAATGAATTTTCCCAAAAAGCATAAATTTATCAAGCAGATAAAGCACATCTGCTCTGCCAGAAGCAGTAATTAGGGGTGAAGGAGGCTGGAGCCCCATTCACTTAATCCTCTGCATCTTGATTCTGTCCCTCAGGGGCCCCTAAGAAGTTCTCTACGGAGCCTGGTTTGAAAACCACTGAGAATCATTTAAATGTGGAGAAACTGAGGCAAGGGGCCCAGAATAGTGATACCTCCCAAGAGCTAATTAGCAATTACGTGGAATATGTTCTTCTAGTTACCACAGTGGGTGTGTCTATGCATGGTCACGTGGCTAAATTAAGATGAGAAAGAAGTATCCCAACTAAAAATGATGAGTCACTTTCCTTCTTAATTGGATCTGGGATTAGTTACATCTTCCCCCCCCCAAAGAATTTTGTGGTGAAAAGGAGAGGGGAAGGAGTGGGGGAAGAGATGAGAGAAAATTCTCTCTTGGCTTGGCTACACAGAAACATATATATATAGTTTATTTTTTTTGCAAATTTGCTTCCAGGCATGAATTGGGCTTTTTTCCCATGGAAAAGTCAGTATTTTTAGTCTTAAAAACAGCTCTCTCAGCAAAATAATAGTTCTTGGCCCATGGAAGCTGCCCTTTGTTTTTACAAAAGAGAAGTTAGAAGCCCAGTGAAAATAGAATGTCTACCCCATCGCCTCCCTCTTTCCTGGGATTCCTGATCCTAGAGGCTTATTGTGTGGCTTTGTAAGGCTGGACTGCAGTTCGAGACATTTATGAAAAGCAGGAAAGGGAAGTCTCTGCAAAGCCAAAGAGTTCAACACAGTGGATGTTGCCATGGAGGCCAGTCACTAGGTGGGGACCTCTAGGGGGGCAGGTGAGCCAGCCTCCTCCCTCTGGACCTTACCCATGAGACCACTGCCAGATGTCCTAAGGCCCTGTCTATGATAGGCACTAGTTTATCTGTTACTTTGAAACTTACCCCATCTTTTTTCATTTTATGAACAATCTTCGTAACAGACGGTCAGCTCCCTGAAGCAGGAAAAGTTTGTATATTCCATGTGATCTAGCATAATGCTGAGCATGCTCTGCATAAGTAATTGATAAATTAATTGAAGTCAAGGACACCATGTGGCCACCACCATACTTCCTTATCTCATCCTCATCTTCCTGTCCTCTTTCTCCTCCAGAGAGTATGTGACCTTGAGTCAATCATCTATCTTCTCTGTGCATTAATTTCTCCATCAGCAAATGTAAATATGATGTACTTTCATTGTGAGCTGTTTGTAAAGTTAAATGTGCAGTGAAAATGATCACTAAATATTAGTTTCCTTCTCCCTTTCTTCCTTCCCCTGCTTCAGCTTTTCTCCTTTATCTTTCTGCAATCCTTTCAAGCACAGGTACACAGAAATGCTTGTACTTGTAAGTTTCTTACCTAAAGTGATGCCCTCCCACTCCTTCCTTACTTTCTCAGAGGGATATGGCTGACAGAGCATTCAGCAGCAAAGCCTTAGGATCCAGTGCTAGGGGTTAGAAGAGGAGACTTCTAAACCAGACAGGCCTTACCACATGTGGAGTCCAGGAGCCATTTGTAGCCATCATCTGAGAGGATCGGGTAAGAACTTGGAAACCATCAAGCCATGTACTCAAAGCAGGAGGGTTTAGGGTGATGGTACCTCAGGCTCCCTTAACCACATTCCAAAACCAGTGATAAGCATACAGATATGAGAGTGGTACTCCCATTTCTAACATTTCTAAAAAATAAGGAAGCAAACCCGACCAAAGAGATGGTAAACCCTGAGGTAGCATGTCTGGCCATCCTTTGGATCTGCCCAGCACCCTTCTCTAACAGGTCACAGCCTCCTGACTCTAGTGCTTCCCCACAAAGCCCGCTGTGCTGTCCCTGTGGGATACCAGCAGGTACTAACTGGAGCCAATTAGTACCTGCAGGCATCCCACAGGGACAGCAGGCTTTGTGGGATGCCTAGGTGGGTATCTTACCCAGGCTCACCCAATCACAGCTCTTCAGCAGCCTTGTAACATCAGCCCAAGGGATGTTTGCTGTTGTTTATAAAACATCTTTTACACTGAGCCCATCACAATGTTAAGTGATTTGCATGGATCACTCCAATAACCTTATGATATTCTCTCAGTATTATTATCATCTATTTTTATTCCTTTGTAAAGGAAACTAAAGCAAAGGGAAATGAGGCAGGCTCACAGCTGGTTGTGGTATGTATCCTAAGCCAGGCTGATTGGATTGCGTTTCCCAGGATTTTTCCAGACTTGATCTACGAGTGAAAAAATGTGTGGGCTGCCCTGTCCAACATGGAGCTGTCATTTGGGTCCATTTGCCTCTTTCTCCTGCTCTTCCAGAGTGAGTCTGGCAGAATGTAAGCCAGGATCTGCCTACACCTATAAGTCTTGCCTTTGGAGAAGCTGATTTGGCCATCACCCACATAACAGAAAGGAGATGGAGAGCCTGATGAGGTGCCACCTTGAGTCCCATCATCCATAAGGCTGGCTCTGTTTCCAGCCTGCCTTTACTTATGGTCTCGTATGGGGGCCAAGAGAGGCAGAACCCCTCCCTCTCCCACACACCTATTTTATTTTTGACTTAAGCTGATTTGGGGTGTTTTTCATCACTTGCTGATGAATTCAGAGACTCTGATGGCTTCCTCTCCTGGTGGCATGCAGTCCTGATAGAGAATAACCTGTACTCACATCTGGAATCCCCAAAGTATGATTTGTCAAAGACCTACTAGCACTTTAAATCTGTACAGAAAGTTCTGGGTCATCTGAAATGAGCTCACCCCAAGTAGGAATTCCTCCGCTAGCACCTATAATAAAGAGTCAGTTAGTACCTGTCGGCATCCCACAGGGACAGCGGGCTTTGTGGGGAAGCACTAATAAGAGCTGGTTTGTGTGGATATAAATGCTCCTCAGTCCACTTCACTGTCTCCTTTTAAAATTTCTGTAACTTACTCACTTACTGCATGTTTATCCAAATTGTGATATATTTTAAAGAAAAATTTCATTTGTATTCTCACCATCCAGCTCCAATGGATATTAATATTTTGATATAGTTTGCCAAAGATGGTTCTTTTCTGAGAAAATAGATAGTTGCATATGTAGCTGAAGTTATCTTTATAACTTTCTCCAATTCCATTCACCTGAATGTATCCCCAGACATAACCACATCACTTTCTCCATAACTTTAGTATTATGGCATAGCCAGAGGACATATACATTATTTGCAAGCTTTCCATCTGTATGTACTGCATCCTTTACACAATATTAAGGTTTCAAGTTGTCATATGCATACAGGTTGCCTAATCTATTTATCATAATGGATACATAGATATATTAGGTGAACATATAATTTATAGTATACAATTTATTTATCTCTCTCATATTGATAGACATTTATATTGTTTGCAGTATTTTGCTCCCACAAATCATGCTGAAAAACTACACCCTTGTGGACATTTGCTTCTACACTGTGGTCTGAGTTTCACTAGGGTATCCAATAGTAACAGAATTTGAGGTCATAGAGTTTAGCATCTTCCCCCTGTGTTCCTAAGCACAGGTGCAGCCTGTAACAGGAAGATGTATCGATGGCCATCTGACCAGGAGCACTTTGTACACAGTTTCCATGTGCAGGGTCCCTAAATAAGTTATGAGAATTTGGTGACAGTTTCTGTAAAGTACTGGCACGTAGTAGGCACTCAATAAATGGGGGGCAGTGGTTAATGGTTTTCTCTTCCTCTCTTAATCAAGGGTTTTGATTCCACCAGGCCTTCCTCAAAACTGTTTAATAAAGTCAGGAAACCCTTTGAATAAAAATGGTGATGGAGTATATTGCCTAATTAACTGTGCTGGTGATTAAATTGTAACAGTAACGGCCTGTACGCATTTAACTAGGCATTTATTATAGCTTAATAAGGTAACAATTGTATGATAAATACATGCCACTTGATTACAAGGAATAGATTCTCTGAGCACTAACAAATGCTGGTGACAGGCTAAAAATATTACAAAGTCTGTGGAGTCTCTCATTTACTCCCTCACACATTTACTCCTCACACATTTCTTTATTCACATCAAAAAATATTCAATTGGTGATATAAGCACAATGAAACAATCTGGTTAGTTCCTATTGCCACAGCTCATCTCCACTGCTAGCTCTGTGAGTGAGCATGGGTGGAATCAGATGCCATGTGGAGTAGAAACTTAAGGTTGGGAGAGCCTTGGAGGCCAGCTGGTTCGCTCCCTCATGAGAAACCCAAGGACCAAAAAAGAGTCATGCCTTGCCCAAGGACACACAGGCAAGAAGCTCAGAACAAGAACTGAGCCTTTCTGACATTTTTTTCTTTCTCAATTATAGCTGACATTCAATATTATTTTATATTAGTTTCAGGTGTACAGTATAGTGTTTAGACATTTCTATAATTAATGAAGTGACCCCCAGAAATCTAGTACCAACCTGGCACCATGCATAGCTATGGCAATATTACTGACTATATTCTCTGTGCTGTACTTTACACCCCCATGACTATTTTCTACCGATTTGTAGTTCTTTTTTTTTTTGTGCCAATGTACATAAATTTATTGTAAAAAGCCATAATTTTAAAATACTAAAATTTTAACTGCTGGGGACAAATTTTATTTTATTTTAAATTTTATTTTATTGCTTAAAGTATTACAAAGAGTGTTAAGCCTCCAGTTTTCCCCTTGACCTTCCCCTGGCCTCCCCTACTCCCCAGTGTCTTGTGTCCATTGATTATGCTTATATGCATGCATAAAAGTCCTTCAGTTGATCTCTTAACTCCCCCCAACCCTCCCAAGCCTTCCAGCTGTAGTTTGACAGTCTGTTCAATGCTGTTCTGCCTCTGTATCTGTTTATGTTCATCAATTTATAATGGTCTTTATTATCCATAAATAAGTGAGATCATGTGGTATTTTTCTTTCATTGACTGGCTTATTTCACTTAGCATAATGCTCTCCAGTTCCATCCATGCTGCTGCAAATGGTAAGAATTCCTT
>PVJC01004281.1:0-52705 GCA_004026665.1 Murina feae
CCCCAGCCTCCCCTACCCCCCAGTGATTTGTGTTCATTGGTTATGCTTAAATGCATGCACAAAAGTCCTATTACCCCCCAAACAACCCCCCCCCCGTCCTTGTTGCTTTAATTTGACAGATTGTTTGATGCTGTTCTGCCTCTGGATCTATTTTTGTTCACCAGTTTATAATGGTTATTATTATTCATAGATGAGTGAGGACATGTGGTATTTTTCTTTCATTGACTGGCTTGTTTCACCTAGCATTATGCTCTCCAGTTCCATCCATGCTGCTACAAATGATAAGAACTCCTTTCTTTTCACAGCAGCATAGTATTCCATTGTGTAGATGTACCACAGTTTTTTAATCCATTCATCTGCTGATGGGCACTTAGGCTGTTTCCAAATCTTAGCTATGGTAAATTGTGCTGCTATGAACATAGGGATGCATATATCCTTTCTTATTGGTGTTTCTGGTTTTTTGGGATATAGTCCTAGAAGTGGGATCACTGGGTCAAATGGCAGTTGCATTTTTAGTTTTTTGAGAAAACTCCATACTGTTCTCCACAGTGGCTGCACTAGTCTGCATTCCCACCAGCAGTGAACGAGGGTTCCTTTTTCTCCGCATCATCTCCAGCACTTGTCGTTTGTTGATTTGTTGATAATAGCCATTCTGACAGGTGTGAGATGATACCTCATGGTTGTTTTGATTTGCATCTCTCAAATGATAAGTGACTTTGAACATGTTTTCATATGCCTCCCAGCCTTATTTATGTCCTCTTTTGAAAAGTGTCTATTTAGGTCCTTTGCCCATTTTTTGATTGGGTTGTTTATCTTCCTTTTGTTAAGTTGTATGAGTTCCCTGTAAATGTTGGAGATTAAACCTTTATCAGAGATATCATTGGCAAATATATTGTCCCATGCAGTGGGTTTTCTTGTTTTGTTGATGGTTTCTTTTGCTGTGCAGAAGCTTTGTATTTTGATATAGTCCCATTTGTTTATTTTCCCTTTAGCTTCCATTGCCCTTGGAGCTGTGTCAGTGAAGAAATTCTTTCGGCTTATGTCTGAGATTTTGCTATCTGTGGAATCCTCTAGTATTTTTATGGTTTCCTTTCTTATGTTTAAATCCTTTATCCATTTTGAGTTTATTTTTGTGTATGGTGTAAGTTTTTGGTCTAGTTTCATTTTTTTGCATGTGTCTAACCAAGTTTCCCAGCACCATTTATTGAAGAGACTGTTTTGGCTCCATTGTATGTTCTCTCCTCCTTTGTCAAATATTAATTGAGCGTAGTGGTTCAAGTCAATTTCTGGGTTCTCTATTCTATTCCATTGGTCTATATGTCTGTTCTTGTGTCAGTACCAGAGAGTTTTGAGGACAGTGGCTTTGCAGTACAGCATGATATCTGGGATTGAGATCCCTCCTACTTTGTTCTTCTTTCACAGGATCATCGAAGCTATTCGGGGATTTTTTTTCCAGATGAATTTTTGAAGAGTTCTTTCTAGGTCTGTGAAATATGTTGTTGGTATTTTAATGGGGAGTGCATTGAATATATATATTGCTTTGGGTAGTATGGACATTTTGATGGTGTTGATTCTACCAGTCCATGAAAACGGAATGTTCTTCCATCTGTTTATGGCCTCTATCTCCTTTTTCAATGTACTGTAGTTTTCTGAGTATAGGGCTTTTACGTCCTTGGTTAAGTTTATTCCTAGGTATCTTAATTTTTTTGGTGCAATGGTAAATGGGATTGCTTTTTTAATTTCTTTTTCTGTAAGTGCACTATTGGCATATAAAAATGCCATAGATTTCTTGGTGTTAATTTTGTATCCTGCTACATAACCATATTCATTTATTAGATCTAATAATTTTTTGATGGAGTCTTTAGGGTTTGCTAAGTATAGTATCATGTCATCTGCGAATAATGACAATTTCACTTCTTCTTTTCCAATCTGATACCTTTTATTTCTTCTTCTTACCTGATAGCATTGGCTAGCACTTCCAGTACTATGCTGAACAGGAGTTGTGAAAGTGGGTATCCCTGTTTTGTCCCTGTTCTTAATGGAAATGGTTTTAGTTTTTGCCCATTGAGTATGATGTTGGCTGTGGGTGTGTCATATAAGGCTTTTATTATGTTGAGGTATTATCCCTCTATTCCCACTTTGCTGAGAGCTTTCATCAGGAAAGGGTGTTGGATTTTGTCAAATGCCTTTTCTGCATCAATCGATATGATTATGTGATTTTGTCTTTCAATTTGTTTAAGTGATGTTTCATGTTTATTGATTTGCAGATATTGTACCAGCCTTGGAATAAATCCCACTTAGTCATGTTGTGTGATCTTTCTAATGTAATGCTGGATCTGGTTTGCTAGGATTTTGTTGACGATCTTAGCATTTATGTTCATCAGGGATATAGGCCTGTAATTCTCTTTCTTTGTGGTGTCTTTATATGGTTTAGATATTAGGATAATGCTGGCTTCATAGAAAGACCTTGGAAGTGTGCCTTCATCTTGAATTTTTTGGCATAGTCTGAGAAGGATTGGCTTTAGTTCTTCTTTGAATGTTCGGTAAAACTCCCCTGTGAAGCCATCTGGTCCAGGGCTTTTGTTTGCTGGAAGCTTTTGGATGACTGTTTCAATTTCATCAGTAGTTATTGGCCTATTCAGGTTTTTTTATTCTTCCTGGTTGAGTTTTAGAACTTGTATTTTTCTAGGAATGTGTCCATTTCCTCGAGGTTGTCCAGTTTGTTGGAGTAGAGTTGTTCGTAGTATTTTTTGACAATCCTTTGTATATCAGTAGGGTCAGTTGTTATTTCACCTCTTTCATTTCTGATTTTGTTTATTTGAGTCCTCTCTCTTTGTTTCTTGGTGAGTCTGGCAAAGGGTTCATCAATCTGGTTAATTCTTTCAAAGAACCAGCTCTTGGTTTCATTAATCCTTTGTATTGTTTTTTGTTGTTGTTGTTGTTGTTGTTTTGTTTGTTTGTTTGTTTTTGGTCTCTATGTTGTTTATTTCTGCTCTGATTTTTATTATTTCCTTCCTTCTGGATACTGTGGGCTTTTCTTGTTGCTCTCTTTCTAACTCTTTGAGTTGTAGAGTTAGGTCATTTATTATCAGTTTCTCTTGTTTTTTGAGGTAGGCATTGGAGAGCTATGAACTTACCTCTCAGGACTGCTTCATTGTGTCCCATAGGTTTTGGATTGTTGTGTGTTCATTGTCATTTGTTTCCAGGATGCTTTTTATTTCTTCTTTGATTGCTCTGGTAACCCACTCATTGTTTAATAACATGCTATTTAGCCTCCAAGTGTTTGATTTTTCCCCCAGTATTTTTATTGTAGTTTATTTCTAGTTTTATGCCATTATGATCTGAGAAGATGCTTGTTATGATTTCTATTCTCTTGAACTTGAAGAGACTTTGCCTGTGTCCTAACATATGGTCTATTTTTGAAAATGTCCCATGAGCACTGGAGAAGAATGTATATCCTGTAGCTTTGGGATGAAGTGTTCTGAAGATGTCAACTAAGTCCATGTGATCTAGTGAGTAATTTGGATTGCTGTTTCTTTGCTGATTTTTTGTTTACAGTATTTATCCAGTGGTGTCAGTGGGATATTAAAGTCCCCTACCATGACTGTATTGCTATCAATCTTTCCCTTGATGTCTTCCAGAAGTTGTTTCATGTATTTGGGTGCTCCTGTATTGGGTGCATACATTTTTACCAGAGTTATATCTTCTTGCAGAATTGCTCCCTTTAGTACTATGTAGTGGCATTGCTTATCTCTTTTTATTGCCTTTACTTTGAGGTCTATTTTGTCAGCCGTAAGTATTGCAACCCCAGCTTTTTTCTCATTTCCATTTGCCTGAAAATTTTTTCCATCCCTTCACTCTCAGTCTATGTGAATTCTTTTTTGTGAGGAGGGTCTCTTGCAGACAGCAGATAAATGGGTCCTGTTTTCTTATCTATTTAGCTATCTTCTTTCTTTCGATTGGAGCATTGAATCCATTTACATTTAATGTTATTATTGAAAAGTGTTTGTTTGTGGTCATTTTTATCCTTAATGTTTGAGTTTCTTCTTGTTTTTTTGTTTCTTCTTTTAACAGCAGTCCTTTTAGCATTTCTTGCATTGCTGGCTTGGTAGTAATCAACTCTCTTAGCCCTTTTTTGTCTGTGAAGCTTCTGATTCCACCTTCAATTTTGAATGATAGCCTTGCTGGGTATGGTATTCTTGGATCCATTCCCTTGCTTTGCATCACTTTGTATATTTCATTCCATTCCCTTCTTGCCTGGTGTGTTTCTGTTGAGAAGTCAGCTGATATTCTAATAGGAGAACCCTTGAAGGTAATTTTCTGTTTCTCTCTGGCCACCTTTAAGATTCTTATTTTGTTGTTGGTGTTTGCCAATTTAATTATGATGTGTCTTGGTGTTGGTCTTTTAGGGTTCATCTTAATTGGCCGTCTCGGTGCTTCTTGGACTTGTGTAGTTTTTTCCTTGCCAATATCAGGGAAGTTTTCTGTCATTATTTCTTCAAACAGGTTTTCTATTCCTTGCTTCTCCTCCTCTCCTTCTGGTAGCCCTATTAGGTGAATGTTGTTTCATTTTGTGTTGTTTCGAAAGTCTGTTGAGCTGCATGCTCTCCTAGGCTCTCCTCTTGCTTTTTAAGTTTTTTTCCAGTTGTTCCTGTGTGTGTGTGTGTTTTTTTTCCTACCTTGTCTTCTAATTTGCTGATGCGATCCTCAGCCTCTTCCAGTCTACTTTTTAATGCTTCCATTGTGTTCTTTATTGCAGCTATGTCGTTCTTCATTTCCTCTTGGTTCCTTTTCATACTGGTGACATTCCCATTCAGCTCCTTATAATTCTCATTGATTTTTGTTTATTTGTCTTCCAGCCATTTGAGCATCTTATAACCATTACTCTGAATTCTTTCTCTGATAAGTTAGTAGCCTCTATTTCATTTAACTCCATTTCTGGTGATTCTTCTTTTTCTTTCCTTTGTGGATTGCCTTTTTGTCTTCCCATATTTTGCTGTAGTGTTTTGATTATTGCTTCAATTGTTTATCTACCCAGTTTCTTTTGGGGATGGTTTACTTGTGTGACCTTTCAGGTCTTCTGAGTTTGGCAGTCTAATGTAGCTCCCTACTTGAGCTATTTGAGTTCTTTTGATGTAATTCTGTGAGCTGGAACGGTGCAACTGAGGTGTCTAGAAGTCAGCAGCCGTGGAAGGGTTGTCCCAATTTCTGCTTTCTTGTTCCCTGGATTGAAATCACGTGTGCTCAGTGGGTACACACAGTGGCACCCAGGAACCATCTGTTGGGGTGTTGGGGCTCAGGAGGCCTGTATTCTGGAAAGGCGTGACTATGGTGTCCAGAGTTCTGTAGTTGTGAGGTAGACAGAAAAATCACACCCAGTTGGGGCTCTCAGTGTCTCCCAAGAGAAGTCTGTGGAGCCACACAACTGGGCAACCTAAGCATAGATACTCGTGAATGCACTGTGCTGGGGCCCACAGTGTCTCCCCATATAAGTCTGTGGAGCTGCACATCTGTGCAACCTGTGCGCAGATATGCGTGACTGCCCTGAGCTGGGGCCCACAGTGGCTTCCCAGAGAAGTCTGTTGGGCCGCACGTGCCTGGGCCACTTGCACGTGGTTATGCGCTAGTGTGGCAGCCAACTGGGTCCCCCAGAGTCTCCCCGGAAAAGTCTGTTGAGCTGCACGCACCTTGGCGCACTCTGTACGCTGCTATGCACTAGTGCAGTGGTGAACTGCGTCCCCCAGAGGCTCTCTGGAAAAGTCTGCTGAGCCGCGCGCACCTCGGCGTGCCCTGTATGGGGGGCTGGGAGTTGGAGACTCGCGAATGTGAGGTTGGAGGTTTGCCGCTGGGGAGGGGGAGGCTGCACTTACTGCTGCAGGCACCGTGCTTCGTTGGCGGTGGAGATCCCGGGGTTTTTTGCTGAAGTGGCTGCCGGGTTGCACAAGCAGTGTCCCAGGCCTGTCTGGGTGGTGGTGCTGATGAGTTCTTAGAAGAGGCTGATCTCCCCTTCAAGATGGTTTGGGCTCCCCGCCTGAGTCCTGCAGTCCGCAGTCCGGGGAGTGTTCACAGCGGTGGCAGTCTCTCCCTGTCTCAGAGAGCCTGTCTGCCAGCTCCTGCTGCTCCTGCTGGATTTAACTGTTTCTCACTTGCTCACACACACACCATACACCTCCACACACTCTCTTTTCATCCACTCACTCCCTATCCCTCACCTCTTTCCTGTCAGCTGCCATTTTTTCTCTCTGATTCTTCTTATAAAGGAGATCTAAGAGTGCCAATAAATACAGAATTCATTTTGTCTATATATTTTATAATCACATGTCATTAAATACATCTGTGTACTATGCAGAAAATTGGTCTCACCATTTCTTACTCTATCTCATCTCTTTTCTTATCACAAAATATTTTGTTTTATAAACATACTTTATTTGCAAAATAGCCCTCATATGACAGAGCCAAATGGCCAAAGAACATGCAGATAACTCTAAATTGTGTATTTAGAGAGTTGTTGTGTTGTTGTTTTTTAATATACTTTTATTGATTTCAGAGAGGAGGGGAGAGGGAGAGGGAGATAGAAACATCAATGATGAGAAAGAATCATCGATTGGCTGCCTCGTGCACACCCCTACTGGGGATCGAGCCTACAACTCAGGCATGTGCCCTTGACCAGAATCAAACCTGGGATCCTTCAGTCTACAAGCCAATGCTCTATCCACTGAGCTAAACCAGCTAAGGCTAAAAAATTTCAATATGCAAATAACAAAGAGCAGTCATTAAGTGGCAGTAGGACACACATGGTCCCTGTACTGTTCACCCCCATGCCACCCATTTTATATCCTAAGACATGGAACTATCTGTTCTGAAAGGAATTTAGGGGTGATCGATGGGAACAAAGAGACAGATGCTGGGGCAAATTAAAATATTTGTCTTCAGTCAGTCTGATATTCTAGTATCCTGTATCTTTAAAGAAAACAATCAAGACTTTATAGGGTGGTCTTATGTAGCATACTGCTGGTGGGAATGCAGACTAGTGCAGCCATTATGGAAAACAGTATGGAGTTTCCTCAAAAAATAAAAAATGGAATATGCACCCCTATTTTCATGGTTGCACAACTTACAATAACTAAGATCTGGAAACAGCCCAAGTGGCCATCAGTAGATGAGTGGATAAAAAAGCTGTGGTACATTTTCACCATGGCTATGCAGCTGTAAAGAGAAGGATCTCTTGCCCTTTGAGACAGCATGGAGGGACCTGAAGAGTATTATGCTAAATGAAATAAGCCAGTCAGAGAAAGACAAGTATCACATGTTCTCACTCATCTGTGAAATCTAATGACCAAAATAAACTGATGCACAAAACAGACCCAGAAACCTAGAAGCATGGAACATACTGAAGAATCTCAGAATGAAGGCAAGGATGGGGTGGGGGTGAGAGATTAACCAGGGAAGTTATATGTATACTAAAGGTCCGGTGCATGAAATTCACGTATGGTGGGAGGGGGTGTCCCTCAGCTTGGCCTGCACTCTCTCCAATCTGGGACCCCTTGGGGGATGTCCGACTGCCCCAGGATTAGGTCTAAACTGGCAATCGGACATCCCTCTCACAATCAGGGACTGCTGGCTCCAAACCGCTCACCTGCCTATGCCTGATAGCCCCTAACCACTTCTGCTCCCTAACCGCTCCTCTGTCGGCCCAATCGACAACTAACTGCTCCCCTGCCAGCCCGATCGCCCACAACTTCCCTCCCCTACTGGCCTCCTCTGTGCCACGCAGAGCTGTGGGACCCTCAGGCCTCACTGTACAGAGCGGCCACTGGGTCCTGCCTCTGCTGTGCCCATGGCATCTTGTGGCAATGTCATATGGCGCAAGGGTGTGACACCACGTAGGCTTTTATTATATAAGACTAGAGGCTTGGTGCATGCAATTTGTGCATGGGGGGGGTCCCCTCAGTCCAGCTGCACCCTATCCAAACCAGGACCCCTCGGGGGATGCTCGACTGCTGGTTTAGGCCTGATCTGGGACATTCGTCTCACAATCCTGGACTGCTGGCTCCTAATTGCTCACCTGCCTGCCTGCCTGGTCACCCATAACTGTCCTCCCCTACTGGTCTGATCACCTCTTACTGCCTCTGCATGCTGGCCTGGTTGTCCCTAACTGGCCCCCACTGCCGGCCAAGTCACCCCCAATTGCCCCCTCCCTGCTGGCCTTGCTGCTCCTAACAGCCCCTCCCCAGCCTCGTCACCCCTTACCTCCCCCCCTGCCAGCCTGGTCACCCCCAGCTGCCCCCTGCTGGCCTGGTTACCCCAAGCATGCCCTCCCTGCCAGCCTGGTTACCCCTCACGGCCCCCCCGCTGGCCTGGACACCTGACACAGCCTGCTGTTTAGTCATTTGGTCATCCCTCATTAACCCCCCTGCCAGCCTGGTTGTAGACATCCATCTTGTGAGGCATGAGGTTTAATTTATATATTACCTCTTTATTATATAGAATATGCATAGCCCATGGACACAGATGTAGTCTAATGAAGGCCTGGGAACACAGGTTTTTGTTTGTTTGTTTTTTTCACTCAGAGTAATTTTAGTCCTTGTTATAGAGAGGCAGGAAAACAGCCATGTTGGTGCTTTCAATGTAATATTCTCAAGAAAGTCAATTTTCTTGGTTGCTTTCTTTAAAGATCCAAGCAGTATAGTATGAGTTTGGAAATCGAGCTGCCTGAGGAAAAATATGTATTCTACCACCTACTGGTTGCTTAATCTTGGACTGATTGCTTCATCTCTCCTTGGCCTCCATTTCTTCATTTGTAAAAATGGTTTGATAACAGTATTTATCTCATAGGGAATTTATGCAGAATGTGCCAATTACTACATGCTTAGAAAATAACTGTAACATAATAAGCTCATAGTTACTATTGGCCCTTTTTAAGTATTGTTATTCTAATAACTTACTCAATTCTTGGGTTAGATTATGCTACAGTTGAACATACCACCTTTAAATCTAAATGTTTTAATATGAGAAAAATTTATTTGTCACTCATGATACCTTTCCAGCATGGGTCTGCAGGAAAGTTCTGCTCATTGAAATCACTCAGGCATGCAAAATGCTGGAAACTCCTTATCAATGCATGTTTTCTTAATTATTATAGTAGAAGGAAGTGAACATTGGCTCTTAAAACTTTTGTCTGGAAGTGACTAATTTCTCACATTTTATTGGCTAAGGTTAGTCATATAGGCATGCCTAATTTCATAACAGATGGGGAAGTACAATCTATAGTGTGTGTCCAGATGAGAAGAGGATGACAGTTTTTAACTGTTAGTTTGTCAGTTGGTATTTGTATTTTTGTTTGCTCTTGGTAGGATTAGAAGCCATCCTGTCCCCAATGATTACCACCAGTCCTTTAGCCAAGTAGCTATTCAAGTTCTCACAGTATTTTATATCTGTCTGTAGCAAAATATTTCTTTGTTTCTTGCACTCTTTTCTGTGTTCCATTGGATAGTTTTTGTTACCAAAAACAAGTTAGCCACTTAATAGTGCACATGCTTTACCACATAAATTCAGTTTGCCCCTAGCTTATGAAGGTGATCCGGTCTAGGAAGGGGAAGGGCATTACTTTCAAGAAAATGGAGTGCATTTCCATGAATCTAAAATGTAATTAAAAGTGAGTTCATGGAGAAAAATTATGATTTCCTGAACTCTATATATGCTAAAATAACACTAAGTTTCATTTAGTGAACACCATTGCATCAACAGTAACATTATGATACAACTTAACTGGGAACCTTCCCTTTATTAATTACTAGGGGCCCGGTGCACAAAAATTTGTGCACTCGGAGGGTGGGGGTTTCTCAGCCCGGCCTGTGCCCTCTTGCAGCCTGGGACACCTCGGGGGAGATGTCCACCTGCTTGGCATGCCTGGCCAGCCTGGGTGAGGGATTGAGGGGCATTTTCAGGCTGTCCACAGCCCCTTCAGGGTTCGTGCACTGAGGGGTGGGAGGACTGGTGAGTGCAGGCCTGGACGTTTCCCACCAGAGGGTCCATGATCGCACACGCCTGGTGGGCCCCCACCGCTGAGGCGACACACCTGGCACAGAGCTAGGTGGCAAGCCAGGGGCAGACACTGGTGCAGGATCCCTCGGTGGGGCCCTGCTGCTGAGCAAACACACCTGGGGTGGAGCCAGGCAGCGAACTGGCTTCGGATTCTCTGCACTGTGCAGCAGACGCTCCCGCACGCCCTGTGGAGGCCCCTGGGGGGTGGATGAAGGTAGCGAACCCTGGGCTGGTGCTCCCGCACGCCCCTGAGGAGGCCCTGGGGCAGAGCCAGGCTGCGGACTCGGGACAACTGCTCCTACACACCCTGCAGAGGCCCCCGCACTCCTGCATGCCCCGGGGAGGCCCCCCAGGGGGCGGAGTCAGGCAGCAGACCCAGGACAGCTGCTCCTGGACGCCCTGAGGAGGCCCCAGGCCGGACCTCCCCTCCCACTGAGCTGACACACCTGGCACAGCTATGCTGGCTGGCTGTGGAGGCTCCCAGTGCAGAGCTGCCCTGCCAGCCTCCATCTTGGCTGGGTTAATTTGCATACAGCCGCTCTGATTGGCTAGTGGGCATGGCCGTGAGCAGAGGCTCAGCCAGCCTAGGCAGGCAGTTGCAACAGAATCTTCTGGTTTGCTCTAGCTCCATGGCTATTGGCCTCTATCTTGGCTGGGTTAATTTGCATACAGCCGCTCTGATTGTCTGGTGGTAACAGTCAAATTTGCATGTTTCTCTTTTATTATATTAGATTGGCTGTTTACTTACTCTTTCCCAGCAATTATACACTGTACTTTTAAAACTACATTCATGAACACACATATGATCTCAATGTTTCTATAATTCATTCATCAAAGGCAACAACAAGGCTATAAAGACATGATATGTTATCCCATTCACCCTCCTAGCTGACATTATTAAAGATAGTATATGAGATTATAACAGCTACATACTAGCAAATGCAAGCAGAACTTGCTTGCAGTTTGACTGCCTTTGCATCTGTAGAGATGAGAGCCCAGTGGTGCATGTATTTGCCTACTTGACTGCTCTCCAAGTGCAGGAAATCTAAATTAGCCCTCCTTTATGAAAAGAAGTGCTTGTTACCTGACCTATGGCATTAATGAAACTCTCAGAGAAATCAAAATATAATGATGTAGATGTACACAATGGATGGTACATCTACACAATGGAATACTATGCTGCTGTAAAAAAGAAGGAATTCTTGCCATTTGCAGCAGCATGGATGGAACGGGAGAGTATTATGCTAAGTGAAATAAGCCAGTCAATGAAATAAAAATACCACATGTCCTCACTCATCTATGGATAGTGAAGACCACTTTAAATTGATGAAAATAAACAGATACAGAGGCAGAACAGCATTGAATGGACTGTCGACCTGCAGCTGGAAGGCTGGGGAGGTTTGAGGGGGAGTTAGGGATCAATTGAAGGACTTGCATACATGCATATGAGTATAATCAATGGACACAAGACACTGGGGGGTAGGGGAGGAGAGAGAAGGGTCGGGGGAGAAAAATAGAGACCTATCTAACACTTGTAATACTATAAGCAATAAAACAAAATTAAAAAATATATAATGATGTAATAAACATATCACAGAGTAAACTTTTTGATGTGCCTATAAATTATTGACAATCACATCTATAATTACTCTTAAAAACTTATTAGAGTAATCTCTATGATTGCATTTTGCAGTATCTCACATGTTGCAGAAGAATTTAGCAAACTGTATTTTATTATGCTGAAATGTTAAATAGAAAGATTGATAGAGGAACACTTTAGTTATAGAGTTCATGGACATGCCCTTGAAAGTTTAGCTCAGTAGTTAGAGCATTGGCCCCCAGACTGAAGAGTACAGGGTTTTATTCCTGGTCAAGGGCATGAACCTTGGTTGCAGTTGGATTCCTGGCCCTGGTTGGGAAGTATGTGGGAGGAAACCTATCAATTTGTGTCTCACATTTGATATCTCTCTCTCTCTTTCTCTCTCTCTCTCTCCTCCATTCCTTTCACTCTCTTTAAAAAATGAATGGAAAAAATATCCTCCAGGAAGGATTAAAAAAAAGAGAGAGAGAGAGAGAGAGTCCATGGATGTGTAACATTGATGAAAACAGAATAAGGAACATTTGATGATGATAAAAGGAAAGGAAATGATGCTACCATTATGCTGCTAAAATACATATGTCTTCACAGGATAAGTGCTCAGTAAATATATTTTTATATGGAAACATTGAAGGAAGGAGAAAAGAAAATAAAAGTTTGAAGAGAAAACAGAATAATGATTTCCTAGATTGGTAACCTGGCACAGATGCCCAGTATAATAGTGTTGGGACATAAATCTTTTCTAGGCATATTATCCTGCCAACAGAAGAACATCTAATAATTCTTGACTTGCTGTGGCTTAACAAAAACTCAGAAAATGGAGATGCCTGTGTTCTTTTTGATGCAGTTGTAAATGGTATTGTTTTCTTAGTTTCTCTTTCTGATGTTCGTTTATTTGTTTTTAATACACCTCTTTGTGTAGCTTTTTTAGTGGTTTCTCTAATTATCTATATACTAGGGGCCCAGTGCACAAAAATTTGTGCACTCGGGAGGTCCATCAGCCCAACCTGTGCCCTCTCACAGTCTGGGACCCCTCTGGGAAAGTCCACCTGCTGGTGTGCCTTGTCAGCCTGGGTGAAGGACTGATGGCTGTTTGCAGTCTGGCCAAAGCCCCCAGTGTGGACACTTACTCCATTGGGGTGTGGCCACCCTGGTGATGGGCTGAGGGCCGTTTTCAGGCTGCCCACAGTCCCTTCAGGTTTTGTGTCCCTACTGGGGTACCTGGCCAGCCTGGGTGAGGGGCTGATGGCTGTTTGCAGGCTGGCCAAGCCCTCCAGTGGGGTCCCTCACCCCATTGGGGTATGGCCAGCCCGGGTGATGGGCTGAGGGGCGCTTTCAGGCTGCCCACAGTCTCTTCAGGTTTTGGGTCCCTACTTGGGTACCTGGCCAGCCTAGGTGAGGGGCTGATGGCTGTTTGCAGGCTGGCAAACCCTCCAAAAGGGTCCCTCACCCCATTGGGGTGTGGCCAGCCTGGGTGACGGGCCAAGGGGCGCTTTCAGGCTTTCAGGCTGCCCACAGTCCCTTCAGGTTTTGGGTCCCTACTGGGGTACCTGGACAGCCTGGGTGAGAGGCTGATGGCTGTTTTCAGGCTGGTGAAGCCCCCCAGTGCGGTCTCTCACCCCATTGGGGTGTGGCCAGCCTGGGTGATGGGCTGAGGGGTGCTTTTAGGCTTCCAGGCTGCCCACAGCTCCCATTGACCCAATGTCCCAGCAAGGCTGGCTGGAAGCAGGTTCCTGGGGTTTGTTTATCTTCTATAATTGATGCACTGTCCCTTTAAGCCGGGGCCTAGGCAGTTAACAAAACCTCCTCTCTGCTTCAGCTCTGGCTTCTATAATGAAACAATGTTTCCCTTAGAAGTCAGGCCCGCCTGCTGTTTGCTTCAGCTCCTAGGATTGAAACAATGTTGCAAATATATTGTTCCCTGGAGCGGAGAGAAGCCCAGGTGGCCCCGCAAACAGTTTCACTCCTGCTGCAACAGAAACTGCCCGTTTACTCAGCTCCCTGAGCGCTGGCCTCCATGTTGGCTGGGTTAATTTGCATACAGTCGCTCTGATTGGCTGGTGGGCATGGTTTAGGCGTCCCGAAGGGGTGGTCAATTTGCATATTACCCTTTTATTATATAGGACTAGGGTCCCGGTGCACAAAAATTTGTGCACTCGGGAGATCCCTCAGCCCGACCTGTGCCCTCTCGCAGTCTGGGACCCCTCTGGGGATGTCCACCTGCTGGTGTGCCTGGTCAGCCTGGATGAGGAGCTGATGGCTGTTTGCAGGCTGGCCAAGCCCCCCAGTGGGGTCCCTCACCCCATTGGGATGTGGCCAGCATGGGTGACGGGCTGAGGGCTGTTTTCAGGCTTTCAGGCTGCCCACAGCTCCCATTGACCCAATGTCCCAGCAAGGCTGGCTGGAAGCCGGTTCTGGGGTTTATTTATCTTCTATAATTGATAAACTGTTCCTTTAAGCTGAGGCCTAGGCAGGTAATGCAGCCTTCTGTTGGCTTCAACTCCGAGGCTTCTATAATTGAGACAATGTTGCAAATATGTGGTTGCCTGGAGCCAAGAGAAGCCTAGGTGGCCGGCAAACAGTTTTAATTACTCCTGCTGCAATGGAAGCCACCTGTTTACTCAGCTCCGTGACTGCCGGCCTCCATCTTGGCTGGGTTAATTTGCATACAGTCACTCTGATTGGCTGGTGGGCATGTCTTAGGCATCCCAAAGAAACGGTCAATTTCAATATTACACTTTTATTAGATTAAATATAAAAGCCTAAGCAACCATTAGGACTGAATGACTAGAACAACTGGTAACTATGACTTGCACTGACCACTACGGGTCAGATGCTCAATGCAGGAGTTGCCCCTGGTGGTCATTGCAGTTCCACAGCCAACCTCCCCCCGCCAGCCAACTTCTCCTGGTCCTCCTAGTTGGCAGGCCCCAAACACCCAATCAGGGCTGGGCTCCGGGCTGGGATGGGGAACCAAGGGTGAGTGGTGGCAGATGTGGCCCCTTTCTCAGAGGGGGCCAAGAGCTGGCTCCCTCCCTGGGGCTGGCAGCCAATCTCCCGCCCTCTGTCCTTTCCCCTAGCCAGCAGGCCCAAATTGGTGCCCATCCACTGTGGTGGCAACGTAGCAGCAAGGGAAGGAGGAGGTGAGAGACAGGGAACCGCAACAGCAGTATCTTTGTCCGGTGTTTCTTACTTCTACTCCCAGCTCAATGACCATCTCCTCTCCTGACCCCGCCAAGGCCTGAAGGCCCTGGGCTAAGACTGGAAACTGGGAGTGAGTGGCAGTGGATGTTGCCCCTTTGCCAGGGGGGCCAAGGGCCAGCTCCTTCCTGGGACCAGTGGCCAATCTCCCAGTGGCCAGTCCCTCCTCTGTCTATCCCCCCGGCTGGCAGGTCCCGATTGGCCTGGCCCCAATTGGCCTGGCCCTGATCAGCCCTGATCACTGGTCATAACTAGGGACCCCACCGGGGCATTATATATCACACTAGAGGCCTGGTGCATGAAATTTGTGCATGGGAGGGGGAGTGTACCTCAGCCTGGCGTGCATCCTCTCCAATCTGGGACCCCTCGGGGGATGTCTGACTGTCGGCAGTCAGACATCCCTCTCACAATCTAGGACTGCTGGCTCCTAACCGCTCACCTGCCTGCCTGACTGATTGCCCCTAACTGCTTCTGCCTGCCAGCCTGATCACCCCCTAACTGCTCCCCTGCTGGCCTGATCTTGCCCCCAAATTCCCTCCCTGGCTGGTCTGATCACCCCCAACTGCCCTACCCTGCTGGCCATCTTATTGTGACCATCTTATGACAACATGAGGGCAGCCATTTTGTGGTGGCTATCTTGTGATGATGTGAGGGTGTCACGTAAGGGCGCATGGACTACCTAAGTTTTTATTAGTGTAGATAGCCTTTCACAGTCTGTGGGTAGTATCATTTACCTGTCCAAGTATAAAAAATGTATCTTCTTTTACATCCCTTAGCCTCTTTCATTTATATTTGTTAAATATTACCTCTGTATACACTTAGAACATCAGTGTTATACCTTTTGCTTCTACAGTAAAACATAGGAAAACTCAAGAGGAAACTGAAAGCTTATTATGTTTATTCATATTTTGCTTTCTTCCACCTGATGCTCCAATGTTCCTTCTTTTATTGCTTCCCTTATGTTTATAGGATTGCCTTTAGCCATTCTTTTAATCTAGCCCTGATGGTACCAAATATTTTATTTTCTTTTATCTGAAAATATCTTCAATTCTCCTTTATTTCTAAAGGATATTTTCACTGGTTGTATTATTCTGGGTTGACAGTTCTTTTCTTGCAGCACATAATGAATACTTTGCCACTTCCTCTAGCCACCATAGCTTTTAGTGTGAAATGTGCTGTCATTCTAATTGTTTCACCTCTGTAAGTGAAATGTCATTTTTCTTTGGCTGTTTTTTGTTTTTTTTTTTTAGATTTTTTTCTTTCTGAGTTCTCAGAAGTTTAATTATGATGTGCATTGGCATGAATTTCCTTGAGTCTGTATGTTTGGAGTTGTCAAATTCTTAAATCTGTATGTGTATGGTTTGGGGAGTGGATTTATTTTTGCCAAAAAATTTGGGAAGTATTCATTCAAGTCATTATTTCTCCTAGTACTATTTTAGCCCTGTTCTCTTTCTCATCACCTTCCAGGACTCCAATTACTCAAATGTTAGATGTTATCATCCATTTATATTGTGATGCTCTCTTCAATTTTTCTTTTTTAGTCTATTTTCTCTCTGTTATTCAGACTGGATAATTTCTATTATTCTGTCTTTCATTAAACTAATTCTTTTTTGGTCCTCTTCATTCCCCTGAGCTTTTTATTTATTATTGTATGTGTCATTTATTACATTTCCATTTAGTAACACTTTTACATCTTTTTTTTTCCCAGAGACTTTTGGGTTTTTGCTATTTTTCTATTCTTTTCATAGTTTCAATCAAGTTCATAATTGTTCATGAAGCATTTTTATCATGGCTAGTTTAAAATTCTTGTCAGAAAATTCTAACATTCCTGTCATCTCACCATTGGCATCTATTGATGAACCTTTTATATTCTATTTGAGATCACCCATATTCTTTGTATAAGTAATTTGAGATTGAAACCTGAACATTTTCTGAGATATCTTTTATCTCATTTAAGCCTTCTGTTTTAGTTGGCTTACTCTGAAGTTGTCCATGAGGAGAAGTAGAAGTCACTCCCTCTTCACTGACAAGTGAAAGTAGAAATTTAGGTTTCTCACTTCCCCTCCGTTGACATCCGAGGAGTGGGTGGCTCCCCATTACTGCCTGGGAGGATCGGAGTTCTAGTGCCTCATCTGTTGTCCACTAGTGGGGGGGCCCTGTTGTTGGTCAGGCGGGAGAGTGAAAGATGCCTCATTAATGTTCAGTGGTGGTGGAATTCCAGGCTTTTCATGTGGCCTCCACTGGTTGCTTGAGGGTGGGGCACCTTGTTACCAACCAGCAGAAATGAAAGTCCTGGTTCCCCATTTGGTCTTCTAGGATACCACCCCAGTAAGGACTATTACATCTTTGTGAGCTTCATATCTAGATTTCCCATTCATCTTTTGTTAGTGTGAGTAGCTGGGGATCACAGTTTCTCTGTGGTGTTTGGCAAGAATACAGAAGTTGTCTAAAAATTTTCTGTCTAAAAATTTTCTTTCCAGGTCCTTTGGGGTCTTCTTTGTTTTTTGTTTTTTTTTGGGGGGGGGAGGGGAAAAAGGGGAGAGGCCTGAACTAATTGGCTAATTGGTAATTGGTTGCTGGTTTTTTTGCTTCAAGGTCTAGGATATATGAGATGAAAAGATTGCCCAGAAAACTTATCATTGTGTTGTTACTTAAAGCTCCAAGGTACTTAGCCAGTCTGCTTCTGTTTGTTGTCCAGTCATGTTATGTCTGTTTTATATATGATGCCCAATGTTTTAAATATAAAGTCCAAATTTTTTCAGTTGCACTTAATGAGAGGAATAGAAAAAAGTATATGGCTAGAATTTGAGAAAAATAATAGATTTCTGGTCTCTTTCGGTGAATTCATTTTGCTTAATTTTAACATACTTAAGGAAAATCTTTATAGCAAGATATATTATGGTTTTCCTTAAACCACTAGGATAAGTCTGTATTTGTAAGGATAGAAATTATCCTATCTTAAATTAATAACAGAGTTATACTACTTGTAACAATTATTCATCAGGTAATCATTATTTTGCAAAAATTGAGTAATTATGATGATGTTTAGAAAAATAAATATATTAAAATATACTGCAAATGCTTATAATTTTAATGTTATTTATATACTAAAGGCCTGATGCATGAAATTCATGCAAGGGTAGGCCTTCCTTCCCCCGACTGCCAGCACCAGCTTCCCTCTGGCACCCAGGACCCAGGCTTCCCTCATAGCCCCGGCTTTGTCCAGAAGGACGTCTGGTCTAATTAGCATATTATAATTTTATTATTGTAGATTCCTTACACTATGGCTTTATAATTAAGTTATGGAAAACAAAATTACATAGCTATAAAATCTTAAATGTTTTTCAAAAGTTAATTACTCCAAATACTATATAGAGAAAAATAGGCTTCTCAAGCAGTGTATTTATTATCAATTTGTATTGAAATTTAATTGGCGGGAAAAAGATATAAATGTTCCATTGATATGCAATGGACACACTTCAGTAGTTTCTGGCATATCAAATGGATTTTTAATATTGGTTTAGAGTGTAACACAGTTTAAACAATGTTACTCAATGATGGCCATGATTGTTAATGTTTTATATTTGCTGAAAGCTGTAAAATCATCCAATGACTCTGTTAGCATTAGAATAATAATTTACCAAGACAATTACCACATCCTGGAACTTTTGCAGCCCTAATTCAGTATTATTAATAATGGATAAAATTGCACTTTTCTCAGGTTGCTGTGGGCAGCAGGGAATTATTTCAATGAATATTTCACCACATTATTTTAATCTTTGTTTCACCAAATCCAAGTGAGCAGTATTTTATAGTTCTTAATTCAGTCTACTGTGAAACCAGGGTCATTAAATTGCACACTTTTTGTAGCAAGGTCTATCCTATGATTTACAAGCCTTGTTAAAAAATATTGTAAAAAAATGCAAACTGACTTTAATACTTGTAATTTGATGCTACATTTATTACTAAACTCCCCATGATTAATGTTTTTTTAGGAGAAGGAAGAACATTAAAAAGAAAGGAGAGCTGAGTATTATAATGCTTAAATCAGAGAATGTTACTATTTTAAGTTTTTTTTCATTTATAAACATGTACACAAGCACAATTATAAATATCTCAAAATTATCTTAATTTTCTAGTGAGATCAAAGAAATATTTAATTTTATAGAAAAAATGTTTGTCCAATTATACATTATTAGTAATAATACATTATTGTTTCTTTATTTTCCCATTCTTAGCCAATTACATGATTTCTGGCGTTTGGATTACTGGGAAGATGATCTTCGTCGAAGGAGACGATTTGTTCGTAATGCATTTGGCTCCACTCATGCTGAAGCACTACTCAAGGCTGCAATAGAGTATGGTTAGTACCACTGTGATAACATTACATTTCTTGTTTGATAAGTCATTTTTTTCACTAGCATTAAAAATTCTCATGTCATAAGTCAAAATTATGTTCTGCTTTATCCTTCAGCATCATGTAGGCTACACTGAATAAACCCAATATTTCCCCCTCTGGATGTATTTTTTTATATAAATTTTATTGATTTTTTACAGAAAGGAAGAGAGGGATTGAGAGTTAGAAACATCGATGAGAGAGAAACATCGATCAGCTGCCTCCTGCACACCCACAACTGGGGATGTGCCCGCAACCAAGGTACATGCCCTTGACCGGAATTGAACCTGGGACCCTTCAGTCCGCAGGCCGACACCCTATCCACTGAGCCAAACTGGGTAGGGCATGGATATATTTTAGTTCCTTCAACTTCTAAGAGATTAAAAGACTCTACATACTTAGTTATTACCCAACATTCTTCTCATACAGCCTAGAACAAGAATATACTCAGCTTCTTTTTCAGTGTCTTTTGAACTTTGGTGACCAGGACCCACGGTGAAAATTTTTATACTGTTGGTAATCATGTACTCAGATTTATATATATTTTACTTGTATTTGTGTGTAGGTTTATATGTATGTATATTGTGTGAATATACATGTGTACATGAAATATGTATACACATGTATACTTTATATATATACTAGAGGCCTGGTGCACAAAAATTTGTGTACTTAGGGGGGGTTTCCCTCAGCCCAGCCTGTGCCCTCTAGCAGTCTGGGGCTCCTTGGGGGATGTCCACCTGCTTGCTTAGGCCTGCTCCCCTAAGCTGGCAGTCAGACATACCTCTGGCAGCCCAGGAGCCCTCAGGAGATGTCTACTTGCCAGCAGGGAGCAGGCCTAAGCTGCATTTGGATATCCCTAGTGCTGCTGAGGAGGCAGGAGAGGCTTCCACCACCACTGCTGTGCTGTCAGCCATGGCTGAGCAGAGCTCCCCCAATGGGAGTGCATTGACCACCAGGGGGCATCTCCTGCATTAAGTGTCTGCCTCCTGGTGGTCAGTGTGTGTCATAGTGACCAGTCATTCCCAGTTGTTCTGTTGTTAGGGTCAATTTGCATGTTACCCTTTTATTATATAGGATATATACATATACACATGTACAAAGTTGTATTTAAGTGAAACAAACGTCTTATTAATACTCTCATTACTAATTCTATTCTATTCTATTCTTTTTAGTAAAATAAAATAAATCCTGCTACAAATATGCTCATTTGAGTCCCAATCTTCCAGTGGGTTGCAAATAAAGTTTGAGAAAGATTATCCCTGCCCTAATCGGTTTGGCTCAGTGGAAAGAGTGTCAACCTGCAGACTCAAGGGTCCTAGGTTCAATTCCGATCAAGAGCATGTACCTTGGTTGCGAGCACGTCCCCAGTAGGGAATGTGCAGGAGGCAGCTGATTGATGTTTCTCTTTCATCGATGTTTCTAACTCTCTATCTCTCTCCCTTCCTCACTTTAAAAAACTCAATAAAATATATTTTAAAAAATAACAACATTTATGTTCTTGATGGATTGAGTGGAGAAAATATTTAATTCTGGTAAAAAGAAAATGTGAAAATCTTTTAAAATTTGTTGCTCAAATTGTATGTAAATTGCTATAACTTAGTAAGCCTCAAAATATAAATAAATATGTGAGAATTTCATATGAAACTATTACACCTAAGTATATAGTAAAAGGAACTACAGGAAACAATATACTAGGAAAAATTATAATTGACCTGTTCTATAGGGGATTTCTTTAATGAACTCAGAAGATTACCTAAGGATTTTATCACTGAAGGACTTAGTACCAACTTAAAAATGAAGTATTATTTTTGTGTTATATAGAAGAGATTATTAGAATTAGCTACTTAAAGTGCTTTATAATAGGAACTTAAAATCACTTCATATACTCAAACATTTAGAATTTTTGACCAATTCACCTTGAATTCATGTCCTTTGAAATGAGACATATCTGCAGACGATTTATGGTAAAGGTTACACTAGAAGTAATATTATTAGTGATACTGATTTGCCAAAGCTTTAATTATATAGGATTCACAAAATATTGTACTACATTCAGTATTCTATGGGTTGCTTCAAAAAAGGGTCTGTTAGGGAAAAAAGCCCGGCTGCAGTGGTTCAGTTGATTCAGCATCGTCCTGTGTACCAAAAGGTTCCCAGTCAGGACATGTACCTGGGTTGTGGGTTTAATCCTGAGTTGGGGAGCATAGTGAAGGTAAATGATCAGTGCTTCTCTCTCCCTCTCTCTCTCTCTCTCTCTCTCTCTCTCTCTCTCTCTCTCTCTCTCTTTCTCTCTCTCTCTCTCTTCCTCCCCTTCTCCTTCCTCCCTCCTGGCTTCCCTTTCTCTCTCTCTAAGCATGTCCTTGGGTGACAATTTTTTAAAAAGGGGTCTGTTAGGGACTTTTATAATAAATATTCTCTTATTATAAAAGTGGATACTTTATGTTTTTGTAAAATATCTCTAGTATTAAACCAATGTAAAGGCCTATCAGAAACACATCTTAAAATATTTTATCTTAAAATCCTTTTCAAGACTTATAAGCATATTTTAGTATCATAGTAACTATTGTTAATGAACCTAAATTTTAAAATAATACTTATTTTGAAATAGATAAAAAATGTAGGTGATACTAAACATACTCTGTATGTAGTATAAATGTATTTTAAAATGCATATTGGTTTATGAATTTTAAATACTGCATTATCAGCATTATCAGAACCTATTATCCCTCTTGAGTGTTGGGTTCTTTGCTAAATGTAAAGAGGAGTAAATTATTATTTTATTCATATTTAAAACAAAGACGACATGCATGCTATAAAATATTCAAGAAATCTACATTGTACTTAGGCCAGAATTACTCTGTGGTCATCCTCAGGTTTAAGGTTGTCTAGTGGAAGACTAAAGAGAAATAATACACTTATATTCCCCAAACCAATTCTAGAGCACAACTCTTCAATCTTCATGGTTCACATCTGCAGACTTTTGAAAGTGAATAGAAAGTAGGGAGCCAAGAGACTAAAATGGCAGCTGGCAGGACTGAGGTTAGGGATAGGGAGTGAGTGAGTGAGTGAAGGGATGAAAGGAGAGTGTGTGGATGTGTGTGGTGTGTGTGTGAGAGAGTGAGGGACAGTTAAATCCAGCAGAAGTGGCAGAGGCTCGCAGAAGAGGCTCTCTGGGACAGAGAGAGACTATCACCACTGTGAACACTCCCCGGACTGCGGGACTTGGCACGGAGCCCACGCCATCTTAAAGGGGAAAACAGCTTCTTCTAGGAAATCATCAGCACCACCACCCAGACAGGCCTGGGACACTGCCTGCGTGACCCAGCAGCCACTCCAGCAAAAATACTGCTGCCTCATCCGCAGACTCACAGACCTGGGGATCTCCACATCCAACAGATCACTAGAGCACTGTGCCACAGCAGTAAGTGCAGCCTTCCTTTCCCCAGCGCAGACTTGCGACACCTTGTTCGCATCTCCAGCGCGCTGGTCATGCATTCGCACATATCTGCGCACAGCTCGCTGAGGCACACCGCTCCATAGACTTTTCTTGGGAATCACTGTGAGCTCCATCTGGGTGTGATTTTGTACAGACACAGGCGTACTGCCTCCCAGTAGAAATTCTGAATTCTCCTTGCCTGAATAACTGCCCCCCCACACACACAGCTGCGCAACTGTAGTGCCAGGGCCCTTTAGCGTGAGAACCCCTCAGTGTGCGGCAGAGCTCAGCACCAGCAAATGCTCACAGTTGTTCACTCCCCCTGAGCCCATATCCACAGGGCACGTTGGGAAGCCGCAGTGAGCCTCTGTTGGGTCCACTCTTGGACAAACGGATGCACTCCCCTAGGCAGTAGAAGTTCTGAACTCATCCATCCTAGACACCTGCCCAAAGACACCTCAATTAAGCCTCCCAGAGCCCTGCAGAGTGCTTCAGCGAGCCTTCCCTAGCAAACTCACTGCAGGTGCTCCTGTGTACCACCACTGGGAATGCGTGCCTAGCCACCACAGGTGCATCAGCAAAAACTGAGTTTCCCTACTCCAAAGCTGCATAACTCTGGACACTACTATTGCATGCTTTTCCAGCATGCAGGTCTCCCAAGACCACCACTCCACAGACAGCCCTGGTGCCCTGCTATGAGCCCTGCTGAACATGCACTCTAACAAACTGGGGTGCACTACTGGGTTGTAGAAACACTACATTCCCTCTTCTGGTATACCCACTGACAGACGCTGTAAGCCAGTGGCTTCAGTGCCAGGGCCATTCCGACTGTGTCAGACACACCACAGGTGCCCCTGTGAACTGCCACTGGGATCGGGTGTATCCAACCACGGAGGCAGCAGCAAAAGCTGAGTCTGCCCACCTCACAACTACAGAACTCTGGACACCACAATCACAAATTTCCAGAACTTGGGTCTCCTGAGCCCCAACACTCCAACTGACAGTTCCTGTGTGCCACTGTGAGTTCCTGCTGGGCACACATGATTTCAATCAAGGGTGCAAGACAGAAAAAATTGAGACACCTCCTCCATGGCTGATGACTTCTAGACACCTCAAGAGCACCTTTACACCTCACAGACCTACATCAAGAGAACCCAAATAGCTCAAGTAGGGAGCTGCACTAGAGTACCAAACCCAGGAGACCTGAAAGGTCATACCAGTAGCACCATTCCCAAAAGAAACTGGGTAGCAAAGCAATGGGAGCTACAATTAACAACATTACAGCAAAACATGGGAAGACAAAAAAACAATCCACAAAGGAAAGAAAAGGAGGAATCACCAGAAAGGGGGTTAAATGAAATTGAGGCTACTAACTTATCAGAGAAAGAATTCAGAGTAATGGTTATAAGGATGCTCAAAAGGCTGGATGACAAATACACACAACTCAATGAGAATTATAAGGAGCTGAATGAGAATGTCACTCAACATGAAAAGGAACCAAGAAGAAATGAAGAATGACTTAGCTGCAATAAAGAAAACAATGGAAGGCTTAAATAGCAGACTAGAAGAGGCTGAGGATCGTATCAGCAAATTAGAAGACAAGGTAGGAAAAAACACACAAACACAGGAACAACTGGGGAAAAAAACTTAAAAAGCAAGAGGAGAGCCTACAGGAGCTTTGGGACAACACAAAACAAAACAACATTCGCTTAATAGGGGTACCAGAAGGAGATGAGGAAAAGCAAGGAATAGAAAACCTGTTTGAAGGAATAATGACAGAAAACTTCCCTGATATTTGCAAGGAAAAAACTACACAAGTCCAAGAAGCACATAGAGTGCCAAAGAAGATGAACCTAAAAGACCAACACCAAGATACATCATAATTAAATTGGCAAACACCAGTGACAAAGTAAGAATCTTAAAGGCTGCCAGAGAGAGACAGAAAGTTACCTACAAGGGATCTCTATTAGAATACCAGCTGACTTCTCAATAGAAACACACCAGGCAAGAAGGGAATGGAATGAAATATACAAAGTGATGCAAAGCAAGGGAATGAATCCAAGAATACTATACCCAGCAAGGCTATCATTCAAAATTGAAGGTGGAATCAGAAGCTTCACAGACAAAAAAGGGCTAAGAGAGTTTATTACTACCAATCCAGCAATGCAAGAAATGCTAAAGGGACTGCTGTAAAAAGAAGAAACAGAAAGACAAGAAGAAATACAAACATTAAGGATAAAAATGACCACAAACAAGTATTTTTCAATAAAAACATTAAAGGTAAATGGATTAAATGCTCCAATCAAAAGACAAAGGGTAGCTGAATGGATAAGAAAACATAACCCATATATTTGCTGTCTGCAAGAGACCCACGTCAGAACGAAGGATTCATACAGACTGAGAGTGAAGGGAAGGAAAAAACGTTTCAGGCAAATGGAAATGAGAAAAAAGCTGGGGTTGCTAAACTTATGGCTGACAAAATAGACCTCAAAGTAAAGACAATAACAAGAGATAAAGAAGGCCACTGTGTAATACTAAAGGGAGCAATTCAACAAGAAGATATAACTCTGGTAAACATATATGCACCCAATACAGGAGCACCCAAATACATAAAATAACTTCTGGATGATATCACAGGAGAGATTGATAGCAATACAGTCATAGTAGAGGACTTTAATACTCCACCCACACCACTGGATAAATCCTCTAAACAAAAAATCAGCGTAGAAACAGCAATCCAAATTACTCACTAGATCACATGGACTTAGTTGACATCTTCAGAACACTTCACCCCAAAGCTACAGAATATACATTCTTTTCCAGTGCACATGGGACATTTTCAAAGATAGACCATGTATTAGGGACACAGGCAAAGTCTCTTGAAGTTCAAGAGAATAGAAATCATAACAAGTATCTTCTCAGATCATAATGGCATAAAACTAGAAATAAACTGCAATAAAAATACTGGGGGAAAAAAATCAAACACTTGGAGGCTAAATAGCATGTTATTAAACAATGAGTGGGTTACCAGAATGATCAAAGAAGAAATAAAAAGCATCCTGGAAACAAATAACAATGAAAACACAACAATCCACAATCTATCGGACACAATGAAAGCAGTCCTGGAAGGGAAGTCCATAGCTCTACAAGGCCTACTTCAAAAAAAAACAACAACAAGTAAAACTGGTAATAAATTATCTAACCCTACAACTCAAAGAGTTAGAAAGAGAGAAACAAGAAAAGCCCCCAGTATCCAGAAGGAAGGTAATAATAAAGATTAGAGCAGAAATAAACAACATCGAGACCAAAAACAATACAAAAGATCAACGAAACCAAGAGCTGGTTCTTTGAAAGAATTACCTAGATTGATGAACCTCTTGCCAGACTCACTAAGAAATAAAGAGAGAGGACCCAAATAAAATCAGAAATGAAAGAGGTGAAATAACAACTGACTCTACTGATATATAAATGATTGTCAAAAAATACTATGAACAACCCTACTCCAACAAACTGGACAACCTCGATGAAATGGACACATTCCTAGAAAAATACAAGCTTTCAAAACTCAATCAGGAAGAATCAAAAAACCTGAATAGGCCAATAACTACTAATGAAGTTGAAACAGTCATCCAAAAGCTTCCAGCACACAAAAGCCCTGGAACAGATGGCTTCACAGGGGACTTTTATTGAACATTCAAAGAAGAACTAAAGTCAATCCTTCTAAGACTATTCCAAAATATTCAGGAGGAAGGCACACTTCCAAGTTCCTTTTATGAAGCCAGCATTAACCTAATCCCAAAACCAGATAAAGACACCACAAAGAAAGAGAATTACAGGTCAATATCCCTGATGAACATAGATGCTAAAATCCTCAACAAAATTCTAGCAAACCGGATTTAGGATTTCTGTTTTTTTTGCTGATTTTTTGTCTAGAGGATTTATCCAGTGATGTCAGTGGAGTATTAAAGGCCCCTGCTATGATTGTATTGTTGTTGATCTCTCCTTTGATATCTTCCAGGAGTTTTTTTATGTATTTGGGTTCTCCTGCATTGGGTGCATATATGTTTATCAGGGTTATGTCCTCTTCTTGTATTGATCCCTTTAGTATTATGAAGTGGCCTTTCTTATCTCTTGTTATGGCCTTCACTTTGAGGTCTATTTTGTCTGATATATGTGTCACTACTCCAGCTTTTTTTTCATTTTCATTTGCCTGAAAAACATTTTCCCATCTCTTCACTTTCAGTCCATGTGAGTCCCTTATTCTGAGGTGAGTCTCTTGTAAACAGTAAATATATGGGTCACATTTTTTTATCCATTCAGCCACTCGATGTCTTTTGATTGGAGCATTTAGTCCATTTACATTTGAAGTTATTGAAAGGTGCTTGTTTGTAGCCATTTTTATTGTTTGTGCCTGTGTTCTTTCTTACCTTTTTATTTCTTCTTTTTACACCAGTCCCTTTAACATTTCGTGCATTGCTGGCTTTGTGGTGATAAACTCCCTTAGCCTTTTTTTTGTCTGTGAAGCTTCTTATTTCCCCTTCAATTTTGAATGATAGCCTTGCTAGATAGAGTAATCTTAGATTCAGTCCCTTGTTTTGCATCACTTTGTAAATTTCCATCCATTCTTTTCTGGCCTGATGTGTTTCTATTGAGAAATCATTTGATAATCTAATGGGAGCTCCCTTGTATGTAACTTTCTGTGTCTGTCTTGCAGGCTTTAAGATTCTCTCTTTGTCCTGAACATTTGCCATGGTAATTATGATGTATCTCTGTGTGGGTCTTTTTGGATTCATCTTCTTTGGGACTCTCTGTGCTTGTGTGACTTTTTTCCTCCCCACCTCAGGGAAATTTTCTGAGATTATTGTGTCAAATAAGTTTTCTAATCCTTGCTCCTTTTCCTGTTGTTCTGGCACCCCTATTATTCGTATGTTGCTTCGTTTCATGTTGTCCCATAGTTCCCTTAGGCTCTCCTCCGGTCTTTTAATTTTTTTTCTCTAATTGGGTTCAGTTTGGGTGTGTTTTGCTTCCCTGTCTTCTAATTCGCTAATTCGGTCTTCCACTTCTCCTAGTCTACTCTTGAAACTTCCCATGGTGTTTTTTATTGCAGCTATATCACCCTTCATTTCTTCTTGATTCTTACATAAGTTATTGATTTTTTTTCATCCATTTCTTCTTGATTCTTACAAAAGTTGTTGATTTTTTCCTCCATCCGGTTTATGCACTCTAGGACTGTTATTCTAAATTCTTTTTCTGACATATTGCATACATCTGTTTCACTTAGCAGCTTTTCTGATAATTCCTCCTTTTCTTTGCGGGTTTCTTTGTCTACCCATTTTCGGTCTCACTGACTGATCTAGATGTCGAGTTGTGCAGGGGCTGCTCCTTCGGTGGCAGTGGATCCTTGGGCTGCAGTTGCTCCACACAGTGGCTGCTCCTCAGATGACAGTGGTTCCTCTGGTGGGTGCTATTCGCAGGAGTGGTATCTCTGCCTGGTAAGGGAAACTGCTCACACAGCTGCTATTCCTTGGACAGAAGTGGGCTGATCATGTGGTTGCTGCTCCTTGGATCTAGGCTAGCTGCACGCTGCTGCTTTTCCTTAGATGGAGCAGGCTGCTCATGAGGCTGTAGCTGTTTGGACAAGGGCAGGTTGTTTACAGGGCGCCTGCTCCTCATATAGGTGCAGGCTGCTCATTCCGTTGTTCTCAGATGTGGGATGGGCTGCTTGCATGGTTGCTCCACCTTAGGTGGGAGTGAGCTGCACGTGCCACTGCTGCTCCTTGGATAGAGGCGGGATGCTCACCCAGCTGCTGCTCATCGAACAGGTGCAGACTGCTTTTGGCTGATGTTCCTTGGATTAGTGTGGCTGCTTCTCAGACAGGGGTGAGGCTAATCACGTGGATGCTGCTCCTTAGACTGGGGAATGGGTCACTCATACAACTGCTGATCCTTGACAGGAGGCTGCCATGTGAGGCTTCTGCTCTTAGGCCTGCGGCAGACTGGTCATAGAGCTGCTGCTCCTTGCACAGGGGTGGACTGCTCATGTGTCTGCTGCTTGTATGGTTGCAGTGCCCTGGGCTAAGGTGTTGGGCTGGTCAGAGGAGAGCATGCTTCAGAACTCACAGGAGCCTGCACCCAGGGTGGATGGAGACTAGTTGAATGTGGAACCACAGCTGAAGTAGCAGGTCCCTGGCAGGGATGTCTGAAGAGTCACAGGTGTTACTGAGGACATCCTGGGTGGGGGTGAGGTCTCGCTCCCAATTACAGCAGCTCTCTCCTTAAAAACACTAGGCTTCTGAGGACGAGCTGGTCTCCTAGAACTGTTTACAATGGTAGCAGAGGCTGCCTAGTTAAGGAAGCCCATTTAGCCAGACCACTGCAGGATCTATCTGTGCCTTACTCACATACACACACTCACATTCCACATGACCACACACTCCTCCTTTGGTCCCTCACTGACTTATGCTCTCTCCCTCACTGCCACCTTCTTCCTGCCTCTGTAGTTGGGTCTGGGGTAGTATTGACCCGTTCGTGGATGGAGTTTCCTCTTCAGGTGTCTGGTTGTGATATTCACTGTCTAGCACCTGGCCAGAGAGGATCAAATTCACCTCGACAAGACACCGCACAAAGGGACTCAAGCACAAATATACTCACGACAATAATAACCCCACTATAAGTGACCACCTAAGAAAAGAGGATTAGGGGCGAGAAAAGAGAGCAAAAAAGATGAGAAAAGAGAAAGGAATAAAAAGGAGACTATATCTATAGACAAACCACAGAACCAATAGATAAACAAACAAAACAAAATAAAACAAACAAACAAAAAATACAAACCCCGAGCAGAGAGGATGGGAGCAGAATCTGTAGATGCTGAGCTTATATATAGAAGATAGGGTTAAGAATTGGAAGGATACAGGGAGGATCTCAGTTTAGTATAGAGGAAATAGAAAGGGGATGGGTGGATAAGAAGAAAGAGAATGAAAGAAAAGAAAATAATAAAATAAATTTACAAAAAATTTGATTTCAAAAATGATATAATAATAGCAAAAAAATTAATAAAATCAAATAGAGTGATGGAAAAATTAAGTGAAAAGAAATAGAAAAAGCAATAATTTCAAACAGGAAAACAAGGAAAAATGAGAAAAAATGGAAAGATAACAAAGTAATAAAAAATAAAATAAAAATGAAGAAGTAAAATGTTCCTTTGGCTGGCTTAAGATCCTAGTCTTCTGTACTGTAATGTTTCTCACGATCCAATTAATGGTACCGAAAGTCTCTCTTTAGGCCAGTCCCTTTGGACTCTCAGGGACTGTTTAGGTAGCTGTTTTTTTTAATCCTTTTTACTTTTCAAGGTGGAATCTGGGTGTGGCTGTATTAGTTGCCTAGATATAGGAGGGAGGGATTATCTCTTCAGGGCACAGTGGCAGCCCAGGTCCCAGGCTCAGGCATGAGTCAGCACTGAACTTGCTGCCACCTCTTCTGGACCCTCCTCTCTCTCCAGATTTCACAACTTGGTACCTTCTCCCACACTCCAGCCACGAGTAAGTATCTGTGTCTGAAAGGCCCTATGCGCAAGGCTCAGTGAAGAAAGGCACAGGCCACAGAGGCAGGAGAGGCTGCAGCAGCAAGTGCCTCTCCTGCCGGCACACTTCAGTCTTTAGTAACTGTGGACCCAGATGTAGAATCCACTTTGAGGGGGGCATGCTTCTCTCCTGCCCGGAAACCCCAGCCCTTTCCTGATTGTGAACCCGGATCTAGAATCCCCTGCTGACCAGTTCTCTGGACCCTCTTTCCACTGTGTCTGTCTCAAGGGACGCAGCTGGGTGCGGGTGCTGGCGCCGGCACCGGCACCAGAGCCTTGTGGATTCTTTCTGATCCTCTGGGCTCAGGTCTAGCAGAATATTCTTCCCACAGCCTTGAATTTACTCTCTCAGGAGTCTTCTGCCTTACCAGGCTGCGGGCTGTCTCCCAACTCTATCTCCTCTGCCAATTCGGGCTGGATGCTACTCGTTTCAGCCGGACAAGGCACTGGATACGTCTGCCTACACCACCGCCATTTTTGCCAGCTCCACAGCAGAATTCTTTGTAAACTGGATGTCATACCTCTGTCATGGAAATGAATACAAGACAGAGTTAATTACTAACATGGCTTCTTTTCCATTATTCTGTATCACTGGTATTTTAATGTTCAAGAAATAAAATAGTTTTAAAAAATTACATGTAACCATTTCAAACATAAAAAAATTTAAATGCAGATAAAAATTAAAAAATTAAAAAAAAAGAAAGTAATGAGCCAAATATGGAGGAAGTAACTGGAAAATATTACCTGAAGTGATCTATACATATAAATAGAAGAAATAATTACAGACTATCAAGAGAGAAATGTATTTTACCTTTTTTCAACCTCTGCCTTCTAACCTATGTACAAAATATTTCTGCAAAAGAAATAGGAAATGTCAGTAATTATTAAAAAGTACTTCATCTAATAAAAATAGATGTTGAACCCTGGCAGGTGTGGCTCAGGAATGGAGCATCTTCCATGCACCCAGGAAAAGGTCACTGGTTCCATTCCTGGTCAGGGAACATGCCCAGTAGGGAGTATGTAGGAGGCAGCCTATGGATGTTGTTCTCTGTCTCCCTCTTCCTTTCTCTCTCTCTCTCTCTAAAATTAATAAAAACACATTGTTAAAAACATAGATGTTGAAAAACTTATTTGAAGACTTTTTCTATATTTTAAAGAAAGCTTTTGTATTCACATATTGTAAGAATATTCATATAAAAGTAAAAAAAACAAACTCAGCCCTTCATCTAGCCCTTCTGCCTGCCATTAAACATGTAAATGTGTTTAAGTATCTTAAAGTATGGCGGTGTATTATACATCTAAATGATTGAATATTTTGGTTTGTGTAGACATAGGTAAAGGGTATTATTATAGCACAAACCTACAAATTTTGGAAGAGCTTCAAGAAAAAATTGAAATACAATTTATTTCTTCCTCTGTATTAAATAATTACAGTATATTAGTTTTCCTATAAATCCTATCTTGAATATAGGAACTCAGCTGTAATCTTTGGTCAAAATATTTTTATATTGCCCTGACTGGTTTGGCTCAGTGGATAGAGTGTTGGCTTGCAGACTGAAAGATCCTGGTTCGATTCCATTCAAGGGCATGTACCTTGTTTGCAGGCACATCCCGAGTGTGGGGTGTGCAGGAGGCAGCTGATCGATGTTTCTCTCTCATCGATGTTTCTAACTCTCTATCCCTCTCCCTTCCTTTCTGTAAAAAATCAATAAAATATATTTAAAAATATATTTTTATATTAATCTATACTGTGGCAAAAAATGTTTTAGAAACAAAAGAATATTTTATAAATGGAACTTTCAGTAGGCTAAAAGTATTTGAAATAATAAAGTTTTCAGAATTTTAAAATTGTACAAGCCGAGGGAATAACCTTAAATTGCTTAAATAGGGATTATTTACATGGTCATCAAAGCAATCCCTGATATTTGAACACTGGTCAGGTCTATCTATTCCTGTAGTACACTATGTTTTAAGAATGTGAGCCTATCCTATATAATAAAAGCCTAATATGCTAAGTGTTTGGTCGTCTGTTCAACTAATCAAAGTGTAATATGCTAATGATAGGCTGAGGCCACTCAACCTCTTTCTATAATGTGCACTGACCCCCAGGAGGCACACAGCCAATCAGTAGGTTAGCTTGCTGCTGGGGTCTGGCTGATCGGAACTGAGATGAGCCTGTAGGCCTCCTGCGGTCCCTCCCTGGCTGGCCAACCTCCCACATTCCTCCCCGGCCCTGATCGTGCACTGGGGTTCCTCGGCCTGGTCTGCATCCTCTCGCAATCCGGGGCTCTTCAGAGGGTTAGAAGCCCAATTTCACAGGCCAGGCTGAGGGACTCCACTGGTGCATAAATTCATACACCAGGCCTCTCTAGTAGTAATATAATGTAAATGAGACTGAATTAGCAGGCTTAATGTTTTACTAAAAATATTTTAATTATTTGACTTTTTACTTAAAATCAGTCAAATATTTTAGATTAAATTATAGTTGGACTCTCATGTGATGGATGATGTAATTAGCCATAATTTGGATTTCTTAACATTCTCTTCAGGCAATTTATTTTGAGCCACAAAACAAATAGTTACATTTCTTTTGAATGTGCAAATAATCACAATTGGATATATTTTCAAGGAAACATAAGGACAGTACTCTTATTTCATATTTACTTTGTAAAGCTTTTCTTTTGATTTCATTATTAAAACTTTTGGTTGACCTTTTTCATTTGGAAAACATCCATAACACTGATGAAGTTTTTCATGCTTCATAGTAATACTAATGAGTTGAATAATTTATGAGGTTGTCATGTACAAGTGTTTTGGAGTGATTTGATATACTTTTAGTCTCTGGTGTTGAAATGAAATTAATAAAAAGGTAGAGGTGTGCAATTTTTTTCCTGGTGTTTAATGTTCTAGTGTTATATGTATTGACTGTGTTTTTTAGGTGTTTTCTAATAGTAAAATTTCATACAAGTGCAAATTTAATTGATTACTAAGAATTTATCAGACCACAATTGATAAGTATAAGGAAAATATTTCAAAACTCATAAATTCATCTTCTGATCTACAAGGTTTTTTAAAAATCTTCAGGGAAGATTAGCTAGCAAGGAAATGATTGAAAAAGGAAGGTTTTGTATATTACATATGTTTAAACAAAACCTGTATTAGTTAACTTTTGGTGCACTTCTGATGCTTACTGATTTTGCTGTCAAAGAAAAGTACAAAATCTTAGTAAGTTTGCTCATCTTCATTCACTGTTAATGATCATTTCAGACTCTTTCCCTTCCATAAAATTATAGTAGAACAATGTTTCATCAAAGCCTAAGATGACAAGCTCCTCATGGCCATGATCAAAGACGACATCTTAAATAGGTCTGATCAATGATCACAAAAGAGGACAGATTGCTTCAGCCGGAGGAAAAAATAACATGGAGCAAAGATGACAAAGTTAATCAGTTATTTCTTTGGCAATAAATAATAAGATATGCTGAGAACTGCAAATGAGAACATCCTTAGGTTCCTCAGAGATGTGCCTGCTTAACACCTGATTTATTTAAGCTTGTGAAGCCACCAAGATTTGACCTTGATGAATAAAAAGCAACTCTGTAATGAATCTGGAATTAAATTAGTTTTGATGGTATATGTACAACTACTTGTAATTTGTTACTTGCGGTCATCAAGAAAGAAGAAAAGCACTCAGAATAAAAAAAATACTAATGTAATAATCCAGTTGTTGAAAAAGAAGCATTAAATTATCTGATTTCATTTTTTTTCTGATTTAGTTTTTAAAGAGTTTAAAGTTCTATCTGAGAAAGGTGATTTTATTTTTTAACCCAATAATATATTGTTTGTATTATGTAGAGACCCTAGCAAATGTCTTATTATTGGTCATTGATAACTCCATATCTATAATGAATAAATCATCTGATTATGGCTTAAATGATTTTTTGAAATGTCAATGGTGTAAATTTTTTAAAAGAGAGGGAGAGAAAGACAAGCAGGAAATAATCTTTCAGCTTGTTTTGATGCCAGTGTCACATATTTAATTTCATTACAGATGTCCCTCTTCCCCCCACCCCCACCATTGTGCCCCTTCACCTGGTCCCCATCTCGACCCTTCACCACCCTATTGTCTGTGTCTTTAGGTAAGATATTTGGTTAATATCCTCCCTCTCTCTGCCCTTCCTTCTGAGATTCCTCAGTCTATTCCATGCCTCCATGCCTCTGATTCTATTTTCTTCACTAGTTTATTTGTTCATTATATTTCTTCTAGGGGCCTGGTGCACAAAAATTTGTGCACTTGGGAGATCCATCAGCCCGACCTGTGCCCTCTTGCAGTCTGGGACCCCTCTGGGGATGTCCACCTGCTGGTGAGCCTGGTCAGCCTGGGTGAGGGGCTGATGGCTGATGGCCAAGACCCCCAGTGTGGATCCTCACCCCGTTGGGGTGTGGCCAGCCTGGGTGATGGGCTGAGGGGTGCTTTCAGGCTTTCAGGCTGCCCACAGTCCCTTCAGGTTTTGTGTCCCTACTGGTGTACCAGGCCAGCCTGGGTGAGGGGCTGATGGCTGTTTGCAGGCTGGCCAAGCCCCCCAGTAACGTCCCTCACCCCACTGGGGTGTGGCCAGCATGGGCGAGGGGCTGATGGCCTTTTGCAGGCTGGCCAAGCCCCCATTAACATCCCTCACCCCATTGGGGTGTGGCCAGTGTGGGTGACGGGCTGATGGCTGTTGTCAGAATTTCAGTCTTCCCACAGCTCCCATTGACCCAATGTCCCAGAAAGACTGGCTGGAAGCAGGTTTCTAGGGTTTATTTATCTTCTATAATTGATACACTGTTCCTTTAAGCTGGGGCCTACTAACAAAACCTCCTCTCTCCTTCAGCTCTGGCTTCTATAATGAAATAATGTTTAATTAGAAGTCAGGCCCAGCCTGCTGTTTGCTTCAGCTCCTAGGATTGAAACATTTGTTGCAAATATGATGTTCCCTGGAGCAGAGAGAGGTCCAGGCAGCCCGCAAACAGTTTCACTCCTGCTGCAATGGATGCTGCCTGTTTACTCAGGTCCCTGAGTGCCAGCCTCCATGTTGGATGGGTTAATTTGCATATGGTCGCTCTGATTGGCTGGTGGGCGTGGCTTAGGCATCCCAAAGAAATGGTTAATTTTAATATTATGCTTTTATTAGTTAGGATTCATTTATTATTTTAGATTTGATTATTGATAGACATGTGTTTGTAGCCATTTTATTATTCATACTTTTTATCTCTCCTCCTCCTCCTTCTCCTCCTCTTCCTCCTCCTCCTCTTCCTTCTTCTTTTTCTTCTTCCACTTTTTAAAGAATACTCTTCAACATTTTGTGTAATGCTGGTTTATAGTGATGAATTCTTTTAACTTTTGCTTGTCTGTGAAGCTCTTTATTTGACCTTCAATTCTAAATGATAGCTTTTCTGGGTAGAGTAATTTTGGTTGTAGATCCTTACTTTTCATCACTTTGAATATTTCTTGCCATTCCCTTTTGGCCTACAAAGTTTCTGTTGAGAAATCAGCTAACAATAAAATGGGCACTCCCTTGTAGCTGCTTTTCTCTTGCTCCTTTTAAGATTCCCTCTTTGTGTTTAATCTTTGGAATTTTAATTATGATGTGCTTGGTGTGGACCTCTTTGGGTTCCCCTTTGTTTTGGGGTTCTCTATGCTTCCTATACTTGTGTGTCTATTTCTTTCAGCAGGTAGGGAAAGTTTTCTGTCATTATTTCTTCAAATAGGTTTTCAATATATTGCTTTCTCTCTTCTCTTTCTGGCACCCCCATAATTCAAATGTTGGTACACTTGAAGTTGTCCCTGAGGCTTCTTACATTATCTTCATATTTTTGGATTCTTTTTTCTTTTTGCTCTTCTGATTGGATGTTTTCTGCTTCTCCATATTCCAAATCCTTGATTTGATTCTCAGAATCCTCTACTCTACTGTTGAATCCTTATAAATTATTCTTTATTTCAGTTAGTATATGCTTAATTTCTGACTGGTCCTTTTTCATGTCTTTGACATTCTCACTAAGATCCTTAAAAGTCTCATGAAAATTCTTGAGAAACCCTATAACCATGGTTTTGAACTGTGTATTGAGTAGTTTGCTTCCATTTCTTTCATTTGTGACATGTTTCTTTGTCTCCATATTTTGGCTGCTTTCTTGTGTTTATTTCTATGTATTACATAGAGCTGCTATGTCTCCTAGAACTAGTAGAGTGGCCTTGTATAGTAGGTGTCTTGTAGGGCCCAGTGGCTTAGTCTCCCAGTCACATGAGCTAGACACTCTAGGTGTTCCCCTGTGTGGCCTGTGTGCACAGTCTTGTTATAGTTGAGCCTTGATTTCTGTTGGTGTCACTGGGAGGAATTGACCTCCAGGCCAATTGCCTGTGAGGACCAGCTGGTACTACACTGGGAGAGCTGCTGTGCAGGAGACATCTCTATAGAGCACCACTTGCGTCAGTAGGGCTTTGGTGTCTCTTGTGAATGTGTAGAGTTATAGTCTGCTATGTTTTAAAGCTGTCCATTGGTGTACTGGCTCTAGGGCTTCCAGGGAGGTGCAAAGTCAGCCACTGTCTGTAACTACCCAGCAGGAGTTATAGAGGGATCTGAAGACTGCTATTTCTATTTGTATTGGTCTTTGAGGTGCCCAGGCTAGGCCCAGCTGCGAAGCAAGGCAGACTGGTGCTAGTGCCAGGTCTTTGGCTTTTTTCTTGTTTTGTTCTCTTTTGTTTTAATCCTCACCTGAGGATATTTTTTTTTCCCAAGAAAAGAGAATGGAAGAGACAGAGCTAAATATTGATGTGAGAGAAACACATCAATTGGTTGCCTCTTGCACGAGCCTCAACCAGGGCTCAGGCAGGGGAAGAGCCTGCAACAGAGGTATGTGTCGTTGACCAGAATCAAACCTGGGACCCTTCAGTCCACAGGCCAACAGTCTATCCCTATGCTCTATCCACTGAGCCAAACTGGCTAAAATCAGGTCTGGGGCCTTTTATTGATAGGTTTGGTGCATACTGTCAACAGCTACAGCTTGTTTGAGAGATTTTAGCAAAGTCTGAAGCCTGAGCCAAGACAGTCCATTCATATGGAAAAGCTGCTGCAAACAGCTAATTGGGACTGAAAATTGGATGGATTGGGGACTCGGGAAATCCCCAGGCTGGAGCAAGCATATCTGATGGAGATTCAAATATGGCTGCCAGTCAGCCCTGCAAAAGCAGAGTTTTCATCAGGGGAATAATTATCCCCGCGAGCATCTCTGTCTGGAAGAAAGCTGCCCCTGAGTTCCTTCCCCAATGCCAGACAACCCAGCTCCCCCTCCTATGTTTCTGGGTCCCCAAAAGTTGTCCATTGCTGGTAGTCTAAGTTCACATGTGGGCCCTTTAAATGGTACACCTGGTTCTACCGCAGCCTCCATGTCATACAACCGCAATCTCCGCTGGTTTTTACAGCCCATAGTTGAGGGGACTTCTCTTCTCAAATCTGGAATCCTGGGCTGAAGGTCTGGTGTGGGACTGGGATCTCTACCTTCTCATGAATGGCTTCTCCAGAGATGATATTTCTCCCAGTTAAAAAACAAAAAACAAAAAACAGCACACATGGGTGTTGGAGCAGCCCATCCTGCACCTCTGCACCTCCTGCTAGTCTCAATGTGCTTTTTTCTTTACTTGTATAGTTGTAGTACTTCCATTCATCCAGCTTTCAGGTGGTTCTGAATGATGGTTGTTCTGTATGTAAGTTGTAATTTTGTTGTGGTTGTGGGAGGTGGAGGGTACAGGCTCACATATTTTAGTACCATGGCCTTCATCCTGTGGTTTTTATAAACACTTAAAATAACCAGAACAGATTATATAATACTGTTAAAAATGCTTATAAAATACCTTTCACAGATTTTGTGTAGCATTTTTATATCAACAAAGGTTTAACAGCTCTTCTGTTTTTATATTGAAGCTTCAGATTGCAGGGCTTTAAACAGATTCAGAGGAATTAAATGATTTTATTCATTTAAAAGCATTTATTTCCACGAATAGTGCACAAGATTCCCTTTTCTCCACATCCTGTCCAGTACTTGTTTGTTGTTTTATTGATAGTAACCATTCTGTCATGTGTGAGGTGATACCTCATTGTGGTTTTAATTTGCATCTCTCTGATAATTAGTTACATTCAGCATTTTTTCCTGTGTCTGTTGACCATCTGAATGTCCTCTTTGGAGAAGTGTCTGAGAGATGGGTGGATGTCTAAGAGACTGGATGAAAGAAGGTGATGAGATTAGTTGAAAAATATATACATAATGCATAGACACAGACACCATTGTGGTGATAGCTAGAAGGAAAGGGTGGTGGTTAGGTGAAGGTGGGCAAAAGAGATGAAAATGGGATGGAAAGAAACTTTGCTTGGGACAATGAGCACAGTGTAGATGATGTTTTTAACAAGTTGTACACTTGAAACCTGTATGATTTTGTGAATCAAAGCAACCCCAATAAATTCAATAAAAATAATAAAAATAGAAATGAATAAATAAAAGCCTTTATTATTTTTTTACATGCCTTGCAGGTGCTAGATGCTGGACTCAGAGACTGAGAAACATTTTCTACCTTTCAATAGCACATAGTTTAGTGTAATTCTTCCCAGTGTGGATGGAAGTCAGGTTGTGGTACTAACATCTAATGGTTATAGACCATGAATGCACAGGACAGCTCCCCAAGAACAAACACAACAAAACTCCAACCCCAAATCCCCAGCAAGGTTAAAAACTCCTGCTGTAGTGGAAAGAAAGAAATGGTTATCTTAGAGGAAGGTAGCAATTCATAAAAGAGCAGTGGGAAGATAGTGACTAACTTAATCTAGTGAATGAGTCAGAATCGACTTCAAAGAAGTCATTACTTATGAAGTATCTTGAGAGAATATTAGGAATTTACCAGATGAGTAGGGAAGGGCAGGGGTAATAACAGTAATTACCAAGACATAGAAGTATAAAAAGGCCTAACTTACTACTTTAGCCTCAATATTTTGCAATTGGTAACAGGTTACTTTGTAAATATTTCAGAATATGTTTTGACTTTAGATGTTTCATATTCTTGTACAAAAGAAGACCAATAAGAACAGGAATTATACAGAGTGGGGCAAAAGTAGGTTGACAGTTGTTTGTCTGGAAAATAATACAATAATTAAGAAGTAAGAATACAAGAATAAACTTTGTTTCATGGACTCACAACTGTAAACCTACTTTTGCCCCACCCTATATCTTCTATCTATTCCACGTAGAGCATCCACATTAATATAATTTTATGCACTTTAGTTGCTATTTTTAATTGAAAATTTATTGATATAGATTTACACACAGTATTTTACCCACAGTCATTCATCATTTTCAGTTGCAGCATTGAAGGATATGATGTCTATGGAATAGGTTTATTGTGTATGGTATTTTCAAATTCTGAAATATAATTTTGTCTGTACTTTATTCCGGTTAGAGCATCAAAAGCTGTTAAAGACAAGGAACTGATAAAATTATATTAATGAATTTATTGCTGAGTGGCATGGAACTGTTTATAATCATGCTTATATTTTTAGACTAATTTTTATAATGTGTACACACCACTGCATTTATAAATAATTATTACACAACATGAGAAATATATTCATCAAGATGTATTAAAAATGCTGTATGAGCTCAGTGAAGGGGGCTGTTTAACTGAAGAAATAAATTCTAGCTAGACTTGAAAGATGAACGAAGGCAAGAAACAAGATGGTGGCATAAGGTATATACCTGTACATGCTGCCTCCCACAACCACATTAAAACTACAACTAAGACAAAACGGCCATCATCCAGAACCAGGAGAAAGCTGGCTGAGTGGAAGTTCTACAACTAGAAGGAAAGAAAAAAGAGAATTGAGACTGGGTAGAAGGTGCGGAGGTGCCAAGAACAGAGATATGAGGCACGCGAGATGGTGGCACCTGAGTGTGCAGTTTTTTTCAATCAGAAGGGAGATACAAGCTCCCGACTGCACTGAACTCATTTCTGGTGAGACTCCTATGGGGAGAAACTGGACTGTCTGGCACCAGGTTAGAAAGTGAGGATTGCTTTCTTGCAGAGCTGCTTGCAGGGATCATTGTTACTGTGGGGGCACGGGACTCTGGGACTTGGGGGGACACCGAGACGTGGATATCGCTAATGACAGCCATCGCTGTTTGCTCCACCCGGGTGATTCTTTGAGATCCTGCCCCACCCAATTTACAACCCCACCCAACCTGTGCACAGCAGCGTAAATGAATCACCTGTCAGCAGGAGGCTTGGTTGCCCTAGTGATGGAGGAAGCCAAGCTTCCTGCCTGTCCTGGCCAGCTGTGGCCTCCACTAAAGGCAACAAAATTTCAATTGTAGAAGATAAATAAATCCCAGATACCTGCTTCTAGTCAGCCTTGCTGGGAGCTTGGGTCACTGGGAGTGGTGGCCAGCCTGCAAACAGCCATTAGTCCCTCACTCAGACTGGCCAGGCACCCCAGCAGAAACCCCCATCCTGAAGGGAAAAGTGGCCAGCCTGCAAACAGCCATCAGCCACTCACGCAGGCTGGCCAGGCACCCCAGTAGGGACCCCTCCCACCCTGAAGGCCAGTCTGAAAATGGCCCTCAGCTACTCACCCAGGCTGGTCAAGCACCCCAGCTGAACCCCCACCCTGATGCACACAACACCCTTCAGGGCAAACCAGCCAGCTCCTACCTCTACTCTATATAATAAAAGGGTAATATGCAAATTGACCTTAACAGCAGAATGACTGGTCACTGTGACACACACTGACCACCAGGGGGCAGATGCTCAATGCAGGAGTTGCCCCCTGGTGGTCAGTGCACTCCCACACGGGGAGCTCTGCTCAGCCACAAACCAGGCTGATGGCTGCCAATACAGCAGTGGTGGTGGGAGCCTCTCCTGCCTCCTCAGCATCACTAAGGATGTCGGACTGCAGCTTAGGCCCGCTGCTGGCAAGTGGACATTCCCCGAGGGCTCCCAAGCTGCCAGAGGCATGTCTGTCTGTCAGTTTAAGCCCAATCCCCTTGGGAACAAGCCTAAATCAATAGGTGAACATCCTCCAAGGGATCCCAGACTGCAAGAGGCCACGTGCCGAGCTGAGGGACTCCCCTGAGTGCACAAATTTTTGTACACCTGGCCTCTAGTTATCTATAAAGGTATATCAATACAATTATCTTAGAGTCATTTATAGGGTGTGCATTCTGTGTCATTTAGAAAAACACATTTTTAGTTTTTTAATTTTATTTTGTTGTTTAAAGTATTACAAATAGTAGTACATATGTCTCCTTTTCCCCCAAATGCCCTAGCCAATTTGTCTCAGCAGATAGAGCATCAGCCTGCGGACTGAAAGATCCATGGTTCCATTCTGACAAAGGGCACATGCCCAGGTTGCGGGCTTGATCCCCAGTAGGATATTAAAACAAAACACATTTTTAAATGTTTTTGGTGCTTTAAGATGCTTTAAATAACCTATATCTCTGCTTTTCCATTTTTTTGTAAGTGGAGAAAAATGCTTTGTTAATTACCTATTTTTTCCATGTTTCGGAGCAATTTACTTACTTATCGAAAACATCCCTTACCCAATTTCTCAGGGTTTTAAAATAAATTTTCCGTAATGAATTTTGCAGCAGGTTTTTAAAAGAAAATTCAAGCATCATTCACCAGGTTAATCCCACCTACTGCTAGTGGATGTCTCCTCCACCCTCTCAGCCCTCATTCAAGTTGTCCAGTTCATCTTTTCTTTCCAAAACTTTCTCCCTTTCATTCTGCTATTCATCTGTCAGCTGCCCCTCTTGACTCAGGTTGCAAGGTTCCTTTCCTTTGTTCTTGTTTCTCTATCCTTTCTCTCTTCTTTTCTCCCTTCCCTTCCTTTCTTGTCTATCTTTATTCCTGAAAACAAACATTTTCATATTAGAAAATCTAAAAAAAAATCCAAAAAAATTTAAAAGGAGGAAAAGGGGATCACAGGTAGACATCCATGAAAATATAGCTGTCTTTATCATTCTTGATGTATTTATTTCATGCTAGTCTTTTTCTAAGTATATTGTAACATAAGGACCAAACACTGCTACATGCTCAATCACAAAAATGAATAATGCATCATCTCAGCTCTTTATGTTATATAGAGGTTCTAAATTGAGCAAAATTTTCTATATGTTTTAGCATTTTTCTATAAGTTGTGTGCTGTGTGATTTTTAATATAATGAAATTCTACTTAAAATATTTAAAACCACATTAAATAATATTCACTTTAAAAAATGCATAATCTATATTTACCATCATGTATATTCTTAAAATGTGGCTTATCAAATTTCCTTTAAAAAGCACAGAATGCAGTTTTCTACTTTCACTCCATTAAGAAGATTAAGTTAGCATTTCATACTTATATAGTACTGCACTTAAATTGAATAATAGTTTCTTGCACCTTTTTAATTGCATTTTCAGTTTAAAAATGCTGTTTATGAATATCTGCTTTGTTGGTCTTCTCGAAGAAATATTGCTTATGTATGAATATTTTGAATTAGGAATAAATGAAATTTCGTTTTTGCTGTCAGACTCAAATTATAAAAATGCATTGCATGTCTTTGGAAATCAGTATACTCTATTAGCAGGCCTGTCAATATAAAAAGTGCATTCCATTTCCACCTCTTGCTCTAATAACCTTTTCTGTGTTACTGTGAGGCAGTTCACATAATCAGAGTATATTGTCAGCTTACTGGAGTTGGGGAAGCATGAAATGAAAATTACGTTAATATTGATCCAGTTCTTTTACTTGCAAGTGTCCTTGATGTCCTTTTCCACTGAACAATAACTGTTGATGTTAGGTAGCCATTTTTAAAAATTTCTTATAATCTTATAAATTATTTACAAGCATACCTGAATAAGAATTTACTACTGAGAATAACTTATAAGAATATTTCATCTTAATTAGTGCCCATATTGCTAGTTCTACATGTTTACTATACCATTGAAATATTTTCCTCAAGCTTTTCAGAGAAAAGTCCATCTGCAGACATAATGTCTATGTCTAGTTAAAAACAAACAAAAGTCTATACAAGTTCCTCATTGGTAAAAACACAAATGATGCTGTACTCTAATTTTATGTGATATATGATATGCTAAAGTGGATTATATAAGTAGCATTAGTTACTGATTCAGGTAAGGATTGCCATTTATGGATCAAGTTTACTATAAATTTAAAGCAGTTTAAGTCCTAGGTTTTTAATTTTATGGTAGTTTAGGTAATATTTATTTTGGATAATTCACTATATTCTCTGTTAATATAAAACAAATTGAAGTGGGAGTTGTGGTTAAATCCAATGCATTCAACCTAAAATACCCACAAGTAAGAAAACAGGAACATGATGTCTAAATTGTCCAGATTTTTAATCTATATTTATTAAATTTAATCAATAACTACTTAGATTATTTCTTAAAGTGTGTTTGAAACAACAAATAGGAACTATTTGAATAGAAAGTCTGCTTCATTTATAGAAATATTTGCTTTCATCAAATGATTTTGTTGATAAAGTGAGTAAGGCTCCTGGCTCAGCATCAGGTATAACAGGAGGGAAAAAATACTCAAGACTTCTAGTCATTCTTTCTAATAGTGTTTTTTACTCAGTATTACTAACAATTTTTATTATTAGGATTTTTCTACTGAAATATCTATTTGGTTTTTAATCCTGTTCTATAAAGAAAATTGTTGTTTTAGTCTTTTGTCATCATTCAATAGGTTTGTCCTTTGTATCTTTACTATTTACTAAAGGCCTGGTGCACAAAATTCATGCACAGAGGGTGTCCCCTCAGCCCAGCCTGCACCCTCTCCAATCCGGGACATCCTTCTCATAATCCAGGACTGCTGGCTCCTAACTGCTCATCTGCCTGCCTGCTTGATCGCCCCTAACCGGCACTGCCTGCTAACCTGATCACCCCTAACTGCCCCCCCTGCCAGCCTGGTTGCCCCCAACTGACCTTCCTGCCAGCCTGGTTGCCCTCACTTCCCACCTCTGCCAACCTGGTTGCCCCTCACTGCCCCCCCCCTTCTGGTCTGGTCACCCCACACAGCTTGCTATTCAGTCATTTGGTACCTCACTAACCCCCCTGCCGGCCTGGTCACCCCATGCAACCTGCTGTTCAGTTGTTTGGTTGTCCCTCACTAACCCCCTGCCAGCCTGGTCACCCCATGCAACCTGCTGCTCAGTTGTTTGGTCATCCCTCACTAACCCCCCTGCCGGCCTTGTCAGCCCATTAAGCCTGTTTGATTATCTGTTTGGTTGTTTCAAATGTGACGGCTCCTGGCTCCTTGAATATATAGATGTTTCTTTAAAAAAGAAGTACTGTGCCTATACTACAAAGTCAAACACAAAATTTAATTTTGAAATTAAATTATTTACAAATAAAAGTATTTACTTTTTAGTAAGCAGTTGTTACAGTACAGTGTGTTCTGTGTATGCATCTGCTGCTTTCATCTCACTTTGTTTGGCATAAAACATTTTTTAGTGATGGGTTTCTTAATATAATATTAACCATTCTTTTCTTTTAAAAAGATGAAATGTTCAAAATTGTAAACTTCTCAATAAATAGATAGATCCATACATATTAATGCACTGGTGGCCTGGTGCATGGATTCGTGCACATTGAAAGGAAATTAATTAGAAGAAATATTTTCATATCGCTATTCACCCTTTCTCTGTAATAGAAGTGTCAAACAAATTCATAATCGACAATGACAGATTGAAACACACATGTGCAATTGGCAACAGCAAGAGCTTTATATGTATCTCACATGCATGAGTCAACATTTATTTTCAAACTAGAGGCCTGATGCATGAAATTTGTGCAAGGGGCTTGGCCTTCACAGCCCCAGCTTCATCTGGAAGGTCATTCAGCTGTTCAATCTAATTAGCATATTAAGCTTTTATTATTATAGATTGCCAGTGTGCGTTATATGTACCGGCTGGTTGATTGGTTGGATGGTTGGATATACATATGGTCAGTCACTTAGCCTTATATATATACTAGGGGCCTGGTGCACAAAAATTTGTGCACTCGGGAGGTCCCTCAGCCTGACCTGTGCCCTCTCACAGTGTGAGACCCCTCTGGGGATGTCCACCTGCTGGCGTGCCTGGTCAGCCTGGGTGAGGGGCTGATGGCTGTTTGAAGGCTGGCCAAGGCCCCGAGTGTGGACCCTCACCCCATTGGGGTATGGCCAGCCTGGGTGCAGGCCTGAGGGCCGTTTTCAGACTTTCAGGCTTCCCACAGTCACTTCCGGTTTTGGGCCCCTACTGGGGTATCTGGTGAGCCTGGGTGAGGGGCTGATGGCTGTTTGTAGGCTGGCCAAGCCCCCCAGTGGGGTCCCTCACTCCATTGGGGTGTGGCCAGCATGGGTGATGGGCTGAGGGCTGTTTTCAGGCTTTCAGGCTGCCCACAGCTCCCATTGACCCAACATCCCAGCAAGGCTGGCTGGAAGCAGGTTTCTTGGGTTTGTTTATCTTCTATAATTGATACATTGTTCCTATAAGCCGAGGCCTAGGCAGGTAACGAAGCTTCCTGTTGCTTCAGCTCGTGGCTTCTAAAATTGAAGGAATGTTGCCTTAGTAGACTCTAGGCAGGCAGTTTCCTCCATCGCTCTGAGGCTTCTATAATTGAGACAATGTTGCAAATATGTTGTTGCCTGGAACCAGGAGAAGCCCAGCTGGCAAACACTTTTACTCCTGCTGCAATGGAAGCTGTCTGTTTACTCTAGCAGCTCCATGACTGCTGGTCTCCATCTTGGCTGGGTTAATTTGCATACAGCCGCTCTGATTGGCTGGTGGATGTGGCTTAGGTGTCCCAAAGAAATGGTCAATTTCAATATTACACTTTTATTAGATTAGATATTGATAGATAGATGAGACCATGTCACCATGTCTAATGTAATTAGTTGAAAAGTATATTGATCTTAAAATTCTTTCCTTTTAATTAAAATGAAATAATATCAGATTACAAAAAGTACTGTTCTGTAAAAGTATTTATTGCTCTTTAGTTTTAATGAGAAAACGTTATCTTTAAAATTTCCCAAAGTATTCATATGTCATTAATACTTCTAAAAGAAAGTAGGTTTGAAGTTTAGCATTTTATCTTATACCGTATAGGGATAATTTTGTCAAAACATTTTTTAAAAGCTAAAATATATTATAAAATGGTAGATGTTATAAAGAACATGTTCAAAAAAATTGTCATCTTGTGAACTGATTTCCAGATGTTTGGAGGCTATAGAATTTCCTGACATCTTAGATTTAGATAACTTTTTATCCTGTATGTCTCCGTCCCATGATGGAAGAGAAGTGTGGATTAAAGGCATTACATGTATATAAACTTTTGGTATCAACTTTGTTGAGAAAGCAATTCTTTCCCTTAATACCCAAGATATTAAGAGTTTTTATATTCTTAAGTTAACCATATACAAAATTAAAACTAAACATCAAATACATTTATGCTTATTTAATTTTATTTAATCATATTTTTAAATGGATAATATAATTATTGGGGGAGGACAATTTTTAATGTAAGCTATTTTCAGTTTCACAGACACCTTATGGCACCTGTCTATGTGCTGTTTGCAGAGACTATCCAATCTAGTGGAGAAGCTGAAGGCTTATATTGCATTGTAGTGAATATAAACAGTGTTAATAACAGCAAGGTAGAAAGAAGAAGATTAATCCTAACTATTAGAGGTTTATTCTATTTTCTCTTTGTGCATTAGTCACACATACAGGGTGTCCCCAAAAAATGTATTACATACTTTAACAGCTGATAGTTCAATTTTAAATATAAAAGATATTTTAATCAACCCTGTCTTTGTAAAATTATTCAAAGTGTGTGTATATATTTTTGGAGGACACCCCATATATAATTTATGGCTTACCTTTTGTTATAAAATACTTTTTTCTTTATTAATATAGAGGTTTAAAGTTGACCATAAAAAAATCCTTAAAGAAAAAATGACTACTATGTAGCATTTTTGTTTAAATGAACTGTTTATACTTATCAATGGAAAAGGACATGATGACATATAAATAAAATAATTTCTTTACTTTTGTTTTCCAGACTTTGCGTATAGATATTCTCTTTGAATATTATAAGGATAAGTTACCATCTCTAGTTTGTCATTTCTATATTTTAACTTATACTTATTTAAAGTAACAACAGAGGTATTTTAAATGACAATAATATAATTATAGTAGTAATAATGCTAGTGTATAGTGACAGTACTAGACTTTTTTAGTTCTCTTGTTATTTCACTTTTAAAATACACTGTTTCACATGGGTCCTTGTTTATTAAGAGAATTTTTATGAAAGAGGAGCTTTATGTAGATTCATATAATATAGTATTCTATATTAGATAGCATTTTCTCATACAGAGCTTCAAGCATAATATATTTTACCGAAAAATCTAATGGGTATCCAGTGCTTTCCTATATTTATTTGTAACATGATATGGAACAATAAAATAAGTGCAATTTTGCATCTGGCTTCATTAATCTATAAAATGGTGGCATTTTTTAAATTCTGAAATCTTATAAATTTTATGGTATTTTAATGTTTCCTTAGAAAATAAGCATATACTAGTAAAAGCTAAAATATTGCTTTTATCTCATTTTAAGCATATAAAACTAAATATAAAGTATTGTATGTATATCCTATCCAGCTTTACACATTAATTCACATTTTTCAAATCTAAGGCATTCTGGTGGTTTGTGGTACTTGCTTGTTAATTTCTTGATGAATGGCTAAAAAGGCCAAGAAGTGCACTCAGTCCAACATGTCTTCTAAAGATAGATGATCTCAAATAAATTATCTTCCCAATCAGATTTTGATTTGTTGGGTGTTAAACCAATTCTTTCTAAGGACAGTGTTTATAAGCCTTGTAATGAGACAGCCCTCTGAGACCTTACCTCGTTTTGCCTGTAATTTTGATGAATGAAGCTCTAATTCATAAAGGGTATTGTGATTGAAAAGCACTTTTGCACTTCATACACTTTAATTTAGATAAATGTTTGCTGCAGTACCATAAAAATCAGGAAGTTTACTGAGCTGTAAACTGATAACACTTCAACAGGGATGATAAGTTCAATGTGTTGATATGAATTAGTTTACTATATATTTTTAAAGACTTTTTTTTACTGATTTAAACTGATTTAAATGCTTAATATAAATTTCAGAGCTTGCCTTCATTTTTTATTGGTTTGTTTTATTTTTAATAACATGAGTTATGTAAATGTTTTTAATGACAAAGATTACACATGGTTATGATACAAGAAAAAAACTTGCTTTATTAGGCTGACTTGTATATAAATGGCTTTTTTTACTATTTTATATAAAGAAACAAATTCCCTTTTGTGTAAATTCATAGATTCTTGAATTTCCCCCCAATCTGATAGCCAAATCACAATCTCTGAAATATCCTGGGATCTTAAGATTAAGAAATAGCCAGAGGAATTTTATGTCTCAGTTTATTCACTTATTCAATATTTATCAGGACTTGTTTGGTGCCAAGCAGTGCACTGACTGAGAATCATCAAGAGCTTCCAGGCTATGTGGGCGTAACAAGCAAACAATTACAAATCCACTAATTTCTATAGTAGCAGGATTTATGAGGTGTGGTGGCAAATAAGGGAAAGAACACAAAAACCTACCTTAAAAAATTAGAGAATGGAACACGGGGTGGTAGACTTGAACTTCAGTTCAGCAAATGTTTGTGACACACCTGCTTGGTGGCAGGCACTGAGGCTGCAGAAATCAGTCTATAGTGGCCTCTTCCCATAAGCTGCCTGAGGTGACTTCTGAAAATGATTCACTATTCACTTGACCCTCCAAAATCCACAAATTTATGCAAATCAAGAGGTTCAAATCTTCATGTTTACTTTAAGATCACTCAAGAAACTGTCTAGGTTATCAAGGGAATGTATCTGGGAAAAGCCACCATGTATCTGAAGAATATGTGCCATTCTGTTCTTACAATAATGGAACTGGTAGGTGTTCCCAGGCCAAACAATAGGGATGGACACAGATTCATTGTCCCAAAAAGAGTGTTGAATTTTTGCTACACATACTTTAAAGTGCAGAGTAATGCCGAGCTTAAGGGTTTAAATGTAGATAGATTCTTTGGTCACTGAGCAAAGCTCCTAAGATGCAGCACAGAACTTACGGATACTGTGAGTGAATAAACCCACACATGAGCTATCTCTGCCACATTGAGAGGATAATTACTGAAAAAGAGCAGATTGTTCCTAAATTAGAAGAGGAACTTGCACAGAAGAAAAAGGTATACCAGAAGAAACTACAGAAACAAAATCTTATGATTCGAAGGTAAATTCAGCATAAAATAGGTACTAATAAAAGTTTTTTTAAAAGGGAAGAAAGTAGTCTATAACGTAGTGGAGAAGAAAAACAAAACAGATAGCACCTATATAGTGTGGCTGAGTTCTGTGTAAATTGTGAATGTACAAAGGGGTTTTAAAGTTAGGAAAGGTACCTGAAGGAGGCGAGTTTTGAAGGTCAAGTAGGAATTAGTCAAACAAAGGAAGAAGGAAGGAACATATTATACAGAGGAAATAATATTAGGACAGGTAAAGGAGTCTGAGGAAGCATGACATATTTTGGAAGCTATAAATAGCCTAGTATTACTTATGAAGGAGTAAAAAAAGATACTGCAAAATTGTTATTAAGCAGATAAAAGACCTTGATTAGTCATGCTAAGGAGTTTAGACTTTATCCTAAAAGTATAATATTTGCACTCAGTGTTGTTGGTTGAAGGAGTTAATAAACCATATTAAAATCAGGAAACCAAGATGGCGGCATAGGTGAACACCGGAATTGCTGCTAGCCACAACAATTATAAAACAACAACAAAAAGAAAAAACAAACAACACCCAGACCCACAGGAAGGCTGGCTGAGTGGAAATTCTACAACTAGAAGGTGACTGAGACTCAGAGGAGGTGCGGAAATAAAGTGCAAAGGTAAGGAGGCGCGCGCAGGAAGGGACTCACAGAGAGGGTTCACGGAGACGGCGGCTGGCGCCCGCGAAAAGTCAGCTTACAGCACTCGGAAATGGTGGTTTACCGCTCGCGAAATGGCTCGCAAGGAGGACTGGTAGCATTTTGTACCGGAGGGAAACACAAGCTCCCAACAGCTCTGAACTCCAGTTCCAGGCGAGTCGCGGGGGTCTCAGAAACTTACGGGGAGAAGCTGGACTGTCTAGCACCGTCTGAGTGGCGGGAGGAACTCCAGAGCAGCGTGAGACCTGGAGCCTCTTAGGTCAGGGCTGGGAAGCGGCCATAACTGGTAGCTCCGCCCTGCAGACTCCCCGAGACCCCGCCCCACCCAAGCTGCCTGCAGAGGCTTTTGCATATAAAAGGCTGGGAAGCCACAGGCAGAAGCTAAGACAGCACCTCCCTGGAGATAAAGAACCAGCGTACCTGAACAAGGGATGCACTTAGGAGGCAGACTCAGTGGGCACCTAAGCCACACTGAAGCAAGTGTTGCCCCATAAGGGTGTCTCCAGCATAGAAGTTCTCCCACCATAGACACAGCTAATTAAAGTCACTCTTTCAATGAAGGGGGAAGCAGCCAAAATGAGACCAAAAAACAGGTCACAGATGACAGAAATGGAGGAAAGCAAACGACTGGATATAGAGTTCAAAACCACGGTTATAAGGCTTTTTAAGAATATCCTAAAGTCTACCGATAAATTTAGTGAGACCCTCGAGCATATGAAAAAGGACCAGCTAGAAATTAAGCGTACACTGACTGAAATAAAGGAGAATATACAGAGATCCAACAGCAGACAAGAGGAGCGCAAGAATCAAGTCAAAGACAAGAAATATGAAGAAGCAAAATCCACCCACCCAGAAAAGCCAAAAGAAAAGAGGATCCAAATGTATGAAGATAGTGTAAGGAGTCTCTGGGACAACTTCAAGCGTACCAACATCAGAATTATAGGGGTGCCAGAAGAAGAGAGAGAGCAAGATATAGAAAACGTATTTGAAGAAATAATGACAGAAAACTTCCCCTACCTGGTGAAAGAAATGGACTTGCAAGTCCAGGAGGCGCAGAGGACCCCAGGCAAAAGGAACCCAAGGAGGACCACACCAAGACACAATAATTAAAATGCCAAGGCCAAAACACAAGGAGAAAATCTTAAAAGCAGCAAGACAAAAGCAGTCAGTTACCTACAAGGGGACACCCATACGACTGTCAGCTGATTTTTCAACAGAAACATTGCAGGCCAGAAGGGAATGGCAAGAAATATTCAAAACAATGAATAGCAAGAACCTACAACCAAGATTACTTTACCCAGCAAGGCTATCATTCAGAATTGAAGGTCAGACAAAGAGCTTCACAGTCAAGAAGAAGCTGAAGGAGTTCATCACCACGCAACCAGTATTATATGAGATGCTGAAAGGTATTCTTTGAGAAGAGGAAGAAGAAGAAAAAGTTAAGATAAAATTATGGGGGAAGGGCAGGGGAAAAAAGAGATATTTGTACTAATCTTTGTAATACTTTATGTAATTAAATAAAAAAATTTAAAAAAAAAGATAAAATTATGAACAGGTACATGTCTATCAACAAGTGAACCTAAAAATCAAGTGAATAAAAAAAAAGTCTGATGAACAGAATAAACTGGTGAATAGAATAGAATCAGGGGCATAGAAAGGTAGTGGAATGACAATTCACAAGGAGATAGGAACTTGGGGGTGTGGGAAGAGACTGGACAAAAATACACCTATGGATGAGGACAGTGGGGGAGGGGGATAAGGGCAGTGGATGGGGTGGGAACTGGGAGGAGGGGAGATATGGGGGAGGAGAGAAACAACTGTAATAAAACTAACAATAAAGATTTATTTTTAAAAAAATATAAATAAATAAATAAAAATTAAAATCGGGCATTTTCCCGCCAAATCGCGTCGTAATGGGAAGAAAGAAATCCAATAATGGTCTGACTTTGCAAAGTCTATCTGAGTTGTCTTGCACATTTTCGTTGTTATTGAAATGCCAGGACCTCCATATTTGACAGAATCTGTCTCTACTCGTTTTGGGGGAAAAAACTCATCTCCCGCGCTTTGGTATAAAAAGCGATATGACGAGTTTACTTGTTTCCCGCAAAAAAAATGTGTTAAGCAGTGAAATATCCTCACCTTAGTTGTGTTGTATAGTAATCACACTGACAAGAGCATGGAGGATGGTGTGAATGAGGGAGCTATGGAAGACCTCTAGGCCAAATGATGATAGTTTGAGCCAGGACAGTGGCAGTCACCTTGCAGAATAAATTCTACATATGTGGCTTCAGTAAGTGGGTTGATGAAAATAGGAGGAGGTGGAGGAGCAGGAAATGATTTGTTCAGTTAGGAAAATGTGGAATTAAGAA